>JBAMAX010002180.1:0-277425 GCA_037043745.1 Chymomyza amoena | reverse complement strand
TACCGACAGGTAGTTGACGTCGTTCCAGCTGGCGCCTGCTCGGAATATTAATGAACTCCCTTTTAAGAAAAAATATGAAATTAAATAAAATTTAGTTGCCAACAAAAGCCGTGTCCACGTCTCAGTCACAGTCAGCTTTGGCTCTTTTGGAATTTGTCGTTATAGCCAACGATATCTGCCGCCATGACCGACAAATGCAACAGCGCAGCCATTTTTTCTTTTCTTTTTTCCAAAATAGACTTTAAGCGCATGCGTAGCTTTAAAAAACGACGCTTCCGTAAATTTTTCCATAACCATAGGCTTACTTTTTTTGTACCTACCTTCATTTTGTGGCGGGAATTCAAGTTGGTCTTTCTTACAGACCGACAACAACAGTCACATTTCACCACAGGTCGGTCTTACATTACAGATATTTATGCGCGATTATATAAAACAGTCACGTGCCGACTTTTTATATACGTACATTATTTTCTTATGTAGCTTTAGTGTTATATATATGCAGGCACTATACTATGTATAGAATCCCATAAAGAACGAACATGTTACTCATGTTCTCGAGTCCAAACCTGCACAGAAGCCCGCCAGTTTTTATTTTAAGCCAAATGCAATGTTCGATTTTGTGTTAATTTGAATATTATGATTAATATATACACGCCGCACGTTTTTATTGTTAAAAAAGACTACAATGCATGCACAAATTAAGCAAACTCAATTGACGATATAGCCAAAAAAAAAATAAAATTCAAATTCCGATGGTCAAGCCATGGACGTAGATAATCTGAGCTGTGCGTTCCGTTTTCTTTTTATTTCCGCTCAACAATATTTCTTTTTAATTATAAAATTAAAATGCGTCAGCGTTATCAGCTCAATTGCCCAATGCGTCTGTCCATAACTATTAAATGCTTAAAAACTATTTAATGGCTTTAATGGCGGGCCCTATATGCAGGCTGTGCGCTTTTTACAAAGCCACAAATGTTACATAGAAGTTTATTTATAATTAGGCAGTTTAAATGTGAAGCACACAAAATAGCAATCAAATATAACTGTCTAATTGTCGGGCCTTACAATAAGAGAGAAAATAAAAATTAACATAATACAATTTTTTAAGCGACCGTTATATGCCTCCTAGACCTAATTAATTTATGCAAAAAAGTATCGGCTTAAATTATGAAGAAATCGATTGGCGATAGGCATCATGTTGATTAGCAGCACGTTGGCAGCACCATATTACAGGCAAAACTAAGCGACATAGCTAACGCCTATAAGTGCGACACGTGCAACAACTGTTTATTGATATTTACTGTTTTTGCACCGGTTGCCATATTCCTCTTGATATAAATTATTTTAAACTTAAGGAAGCTTTTAAAGTATACCATAATAATGAAACCACTGCTCAACTTACACGAGGAATCAAAAAAACTTTTTGAAAAGCGGTTTCAGTATCAAAAACCCGCCATAAATGATGACTGCTGGCTGCTGCCGGATTCAAACCAGCCCATATTCAGCGAATTCTATCAATATGCAAGTCTGCAAGATCTCAAACAACGCTTAAATGCTGTTAAAAGCAAATTAAATGATTATGGTATTAAAGAGTGGAGCTCACATACAAGTCGTCGTGAACCCACAGGCGAAATATCCTGGCGCTTAAAGAATGAAACTAAAGCTGAATTTGTCACAGTTGCTTGGTGTAAATTTTTCGAATGTCTGCATAGTTATCCGCTTATTGAGCAACCCAAGCTAAATACGCTGCATCTTTGTGAAGCGCCTGGCGCATTTATAGCCGCACTTAACCACTATCTGCACTCCAAATTTACGCCAGATGAGGTGATTTTGTTATAAATATATTGCTATAAGTTTTAACCAAATGCTTGCTTGTAGATTGAGTGGCGCTGGCGTTCCACTACCTTAAATCCGTATTACGAAGCAAATCCACTGAATGAAATGATTATTGATGATCGTTTCATATATCACACTTCGGATAATTGGCTTTTTCACGCCGACCTTACGGGTAATCTTATTAATACGGATAACATTAAACACATGCAGCAGCATTGCGCGGAACACTTTAAGCAGCAAGGTGTACAGTTAATCACAGCTGATGGCTCAATAGATTGCGCTGATCAGCCAGACTGCCAGGAGGAACTTGTTACACGCCTTTTCTTTGCCGAAATCATTGCCGCACTTAGCATACTCAATGCGGGCGGCAATTTTGTCATCAAAATGTTTACGCTCTTTGAGGCGAGCAGCGTTTCCGTTTTGTATATGCTAAACTGCATCTTTGAGACTGTACACGTCTATAAACCAGCTACTTCCAAACGTGGCAATTCAGAGGTCTACGTTATTTGTTTGAAATACCAAAAGAGCACTGCCGGCTTAGAGGCGCTGTTGCAAGCACTGCAAACGCGACTGCAGCAATCTGAGGACGCGCTGCTTACTCCAATTTTTGCCAAATCTCAAATACCCATCGACTTTTTGCGGCAGCACGAAGTCTGCTGTCGCTATTATATGAATCTGCAAAGCGAAGCCATCCATAATAGCATCTACGCCTTCGAGACCAAAGATAATTTTTATAATCGACATCTACATAAGCTGCGCAGCTTGGTATCTGCCACATATTATAAACGTTATCAAGTGCAACCATTGCCCGATGAATTGTATCTAGTTAAAAAGACGCAAATTAATGAAGCCTTTGTCTCATGGCTGCCCGAAAACAGCGGCTCCTATACAGAGCGTGAAAGTCTGAAGCAAGATGATGTGCTCAAGCATATGCTTTGTCTACGTCGTCATCTAAATCAATTGGAGAAAATACCCAAGGACGCCACAAGTTACACACATGTGCGACAGTCTGAGGATGAGCAATCTTTACAAGTTTCGAGAGGCACGCCTGTAGCTAAGCTACGTAGCAGCCTCTTTGCTTCTGAATCCATACTTTTGCTTAATTTTAGAATATTGGACACCTTTGAGGTGGATCCGCTTTGGCAAACGTTTTCTAAATGCAAGCTGAGCGATCAAAAGGTGCTAGTCTCTCTGCCGCTTGATGCCGATGAGCCATTCTATAAAACGCAGCAGCGTTTTTTTGTAACGTTGCTGCAGAACTTAAAAGAGCTGCAGCCAGAGGAGGTGCTTATAGAAAGATTTCTGTTTCTCACACATTACGCGGCTTCGGTGTTGCTTTACTTAATGGAAGTGATCTATGAAAGCGTGGAATTGTCGCTGCAAACTATTGCGCTGCGTAAATGGCGCAGGGACGGCAACAGCTTAGAGAAGCTAAACGAATTGCTAGAACTGCTTAGCCAGGACGATCATGTGCACAGCATCCTGCCTATTAAGCAGCTGCATAAGAACGCTTTCAGCAAGGCGCTGCTGCAATATAATAATAATATACTCCTCGCATGTTACCGCCGCATGCTGGGCGATGATGCGTTTCCATTGCCACTAACAGCTGCGGCAGCGTCCCCAACTGCAGCCAGTTCCTCGATTGTTAACAAAGATAAAGCAAGTCTTGGCAATGTTATAACATAACGAACATGTATTTTTTGCATAATAATACAGTGCTACATTTAAACGAAAACCATTTTGTTATTTTGCGATTTTCTTATACTTGGCTTCTTCTTGTAAGCTACAAATGTTTACAATTTAACCTTCTTTTTACTAGATTTTTAAAAACAATTATTGCGAAAAAAGCTTCTCTACTACAAATATGCTTCGTTAAAACACTTTAATCCTTGCCATCCATTTTGGCAAATGTATGATGTGTGGGTGTGTGTTGTGTGTGTTTTGTATGCTGCTCTCAAGTGTGTTCCAATTAGTGTACGGCTTTGTTTAGTTTGGTTTCGTCATCCGGCAACGTTTGCTGTGTGTTGGCGC
Organism: Chymomyza amoena; assembly: GCA_037043745.1. NCBI lineage: Eukaryota > Metazoa > Arthropoda > Insecta > Diptera > Drosophilidae > Chymomyza > Chymomyza amoena. The sequence goes on along the minus strand of JBAMAX010002180.1, from coordinate 273,558 downwards.
TTCGCCATCGCTACTGCACTAATCAGCCGGACGTTTTTCGCTATGCTTCCTGGTATAGTCTTCGGCATTTTTGACAAACTTCTTCTTGTCCTTAAGGAACTCTTCGGCCAGCTCAGCGCGCAGCGGATGTTCGGGCTCAGGTTCATTGATTAAAGTTATTAGTGCCTGCACTACTTGGTCTGTGCGTGTGGCTGGCTTCCAGTTTTCGGTGCTTATAATTGGCAAGCAAACTTGACCCTTTTCATCAATATTGGGATGATATATTTTTGTTTTAAAGTTAATCTTCGGTGGCTTGAATGGATATTCAGCAGGAAAGTTAATTTCAATGCGAAATGCGCCCTTGTTGTAAGGTGGACTATCGGGCACAATCAGTCCTGTCCAACGCAGCAGATTATCATCATCGGCCTTGATGTCACGGAATGACTTAAGGCTGCTCTCCTGCAAGTCCTGCAGCTCCTTGCGAAGGCGACGCGGTGCAGTCATTGTGTATATATATTTTTATGTTGGTGTGCGTGTGCCAATCAATGCAAGGTGAGTAATCGAATTATGATGAGTTACGTTTACGGCAATTGGTCGTTGTACGCCTTCAGTCAGCGTTTTTCGGCCAAAATGGAATTTGCAGTAGCCTTGGAGTTCCACGTACTCTGCGTTTCCTACTAGAATTTTTTGCACCAACAGTAAGAATCCTCAGCTTTGAGGTTCTATTTTTTTTATTGTAAAATCAGGGTTGCAAAGTGAAAATTTTGTACGCGTATCGCTTGTGAGAAAGCAAACACATCGATGACTGTATGCTAGAGCATATCGATTTGACAAAACAAAAGTAACTAAAGGTATCGTTATCGAATTGTAGCCGCTTACAACACGTGCGCCAGCGTTTGCTTTGTTTTTAGAAAAATTTCTTAATAAAAATGACAAAAAAACTTGCTCGCAAACGCAAAGGTAAAGAGATTACATCCAAAAATGAAGATGTGGTAGCATCTGAACCGTCAGACAATGAATTAGAGGAGGTAATTATATCATTTGGGTTCGATATTACACAGACACTAATCAAACCAAAATTATTTTTCAAAAGGATTTGCTGCAGCCAGTTAAAGACCCTGGCGAAGACACAACTGATGATGAGGGCATAGATGAGGAATATAAATCTGATAGCAGTGAGGATCTAGAATTTGAAAGCGATGAAGAAGGCAATTATGCGTCTAAAAAAGTCGATGAGGCCAGTGCGAGTTCCGATGAAGAGGAAGAGGAAAGCGAGGAGGAATCATCTGAGGCATCATCTGCAGCAAGTGATAATGATGATGATGATGAAAAACCAGCGGCAGTAAGCGAAAAACCGCTGGAAGAGCAACCCAGCAGCAGTAAAGCGGCCGCACAGTCGAAAAAACTAGACAAACTTGCAAAAAAAATGGCTCAACTAGCGCCTGCCAAAGCTGAGTATGAAGATTCCGATACATCCGACGAAGAGGATATACGTAACACAGTAGGCAACATACCAATGCACTGGTATGACGAGTATAAGCATATTGGCTACGATTGGGATGCCAAAAAAATTATCAAACCCGCAAAGGGCGATCAAATCGATGACTTCTTGCGCAAAATTGAGGATCCAAACTTTTGGCGTACTGTTAAAGATCCTCAGACAGGTCAAGAGGTATTACTAACAGATGCCGACATTGAATTAATAAAACGCGTTAATGCGGCGAGGATACCAAATCCGGAGCACAACGAATATGAGCCTTGGGTTGAGTGGTTTACTTCGGAGGTGGAGAAAATGCCCATTAAAAACGTGCCCGATCACAAACGCTCATTCCTGCCATCCGTTTCAGAGAAGAAAAAGATAGGTCGCATGGTGCACGCCCTCAAAATGGGCTGGATGAAAACTATCGAAGAAGTTGAACGTGAAAAGCAACAAAAACGTGGACCGAAGTTTTATATGCTGTGGGAAACGGATACAAGTCGCGAACATATGCGTCGCATACACGATCCTGTATCTGCACCAAAACGTGATTTGCCTGGACATGCCGAATCATATAATCCACCGCCAGAATATCTGTTTGATGAAAAGGAGAAGAAGGAGTGGTTGAAACTTAGAACTGAGCCACACAAACGTAAGCTGCATTTCATGCCACAGAAGTTTAAGTCTCTACGTGAAGTGCCCGCCTATTCACGCTTTTTGCATGAGCGTTTCCTGCGTTGTTTGGATCTGTATTTGTGTCCACGTGCTAAGCGTGTCAAGCTGAATATCGATGCAGAATATCTTATACCAAAATTGCCTTCACCACGCGATTTGCAGCCATTCCCAACGGTGGAAAGTCTGGTTTACAGTGGTCATACAGATTTGGTGCGTTCTGTCAGCGTGGAGCCCAAGGGCGAATATTTGGTATCCGGCTCTGATGACAAAACTGTTAAAAGTAAATATCAATTTAGGAATATTGTTCTTAAGCTTCAATTAATCATTTTTTATACATTTTTAGTTTGGGAAATTGCCACCGGCCGTTGCATACGCACCATACAAACAGATGACGTTGTGCGCTGCGTGGCTTGGTGTCCTAACGCTAAGCTGTCCATCATTGCCGTTGCCACCGGCAATCTATTATTGCTTATTAACCCCAAGGTGGGCGATAAAATGCTTATTAAGAAAACTGATGATTTACTGGCCGAGGCGCCCCAATCGGATGTCATAGAGAATGAGCGTATTAAAACTGCTGTGCAATGGTCCAATGCGGATGCTGCTCAACAAGAGAAGGGCGTTCGTGTGGTTATAACACATTTTAAGCCTGTACGTCAAGTGACCTGGCATGGACGCGGTGATTACTTGGCTACAGTAATGCCTGAGGGTGCCAATCGTTCGGCTTTGATACATCAGTTGTCCAAACGTCGTTCACAAATACCCTTCTCAAAGAGCAAGGGTCTGGTACAATGTGTGCTCTTCCATCCTGTCAAGCCTTGTCTCTTCGTGGCGGTTAGTATGCTTCAACTTGGAGATATGAAACCAAAATTTTTACCTATTACTCTTACAGACTCAGCATAATATACGCATTTATGATTTAGTCAAGCAGGAGCTAGTTAAAAAACTGCTAACCAACTCCAAATGGATATCTGGCATGTCTATACATCCCAAAGGTGATAACTTGCTGGTTTCCACTTATGACAAGAAAATGCTTTGGTTCGATTTGGATCTGTCCACAAAACCGTATCAGACCATGCGCCTGCATCGTAATGCTGTGCGCAGCGTGGCCTTCCATTTGCGTTATCCACTGTTTGCTTCTGGCAGCGATGATCAGGCTGTGATTGTGTCCCATGGCATGGTGTATAAGTAAGTTACCTAAAGAAAGATTTCGCTACTTACTTTGTGTTAATATGTTGTTTGTTTTCTTATTTTTAGTGACTTGCTGCAGAATCCTCTAATCGTTCCACTGAAAAAACTACAAACCCATGAACAACGCGAAGAATTTGGTGTGCTGGATGTTACTTGGCATCCTGTGCAGCCCTGGGTGTTCTCATCCGGCGCTGATGCCACAATTAGACTGTATACGTAGTTTGAAAGTTTCTTTATGTCAGCGTACTAAAAATTGCCTTGATTTGAGGTTTGATGCCTGAAAATCTTTATATTAAACTCAATGGTATACAACTCTTATATATTGGATGTCCTTATTTTATCGATAACCATTTGTTGCATACATCATCTTCATTCCTTTTAATAATTCTAAAAGTAAGTATTAGTTGTGATATTCAAACGAAAAGTAATCATTAAAATTCTAAATTTTCTCATATGTAGGTCAGGAACACATTTGTGGCGTATTCCTGAAAAATTCAAGATTTCTATTAAAAAAAGCGGTATGAATAAGAACTAAGATTTGTAAATGTCTCCGATAAGTGAAATACCTAACGTTGCGTAGGATTTGCGTAAGTGATTCAGTATTTTTAAATTTTACGCTGTACGAAGTGTGCTCAAAAAGTATCGCGAACTTTGTGTTTTGTCAAAAATTATTTATTAATGAATATCTATTTTGTCCCCTTCAAAGTAACCCCCATGAGATATTATACACTTGTGCGTACGGTTTTTCCAATCTTCGAAGCACTTCAAAAAAATCATCTTTTTTATCTTGTTCAGCTCCTCCTTTGATGCCGTCTTTATCTCGTCAATCGTAGCGTAGTGTCCTTCTTTCATAGGCCTATTTAGTTTAGAGAACGGGAAAAAGTCACAGGGGTCCAGATCTGGAGAATACGGTGGCTGCGGCATCATTAGTGTGTTGTTTTTGGCCAAAAAGTCGCGCACAATCAACGATGTGTGAGCAGGGGCGTTATCGTGGTGCAAAAGCCAATTTTTGTTCTTCTACAAATCCGGGCGTTTCTGGCGGATTGCTCATGATGCACCACGCCCCTGCAATCAAAGAAAACTGTAAGCAAAACTTTCACATTCGACCGAACTTGGCGCGCTTTTTTCGTGTATTGGTTCGTGCCGCAGCTTCCATTGAGATGATTAAGCTTTGGTTTCCACTTCATAACCATAAACCCACGATTCGTCACCAGTTTGGAGCAAATTTGGGTCGTCACGGACAGAGTCCATCATCTCATTAGCAATGATTGAGCTTTGGTTTCCACGTCATAATCATAAACCCGTGGGTTTATGACGAATCGTGATTCGTCACCAGTTATGACCCTCTGGAGCAAATTTGGGTCGTCGCGGACAGAGTCCAACATCTCAATAGCAATGTTCATGCGATGCTGTTTTTGGTCGTAATTGAGCAATTTTGGTACGAATTTCGCGGCGACCCGTCTCATGCCCAAATCATTGATAAAAATCGAATGACACGAGCCAATCAATATGTCTAGGTCCTCAGCAACTTCTCTAACGGTGATTCGACGATTGGCCAATACCATTTTCTTCATCATAAACTTTTTCGTCTGTTGTTGAAGTGCTCGTTCGTCCGGCACGCTCTTCGTCGTTCACATCTTCTCGGCCTTCGGAGAACATTTTGTACCACCGATAAACGGTCCAAGGTAGCTTCTCCGTATGCCACAGTCAACATTCGGAATGCATCCGCGCACTTAATTTCGTTTTTCACACAAAATTTGCTACAGGTTCTTTGATCCATTTTTTTGAAGAGGTAAAAATCGAAGACAAGCCAAAACACGTGCAAGCAAAGCAGCTGTCAACAATTAAGTGAACATTCAAAATGGCCGCGCTTGTCGGCATAAGTGAGAGACATGAGTACAAATATGGTGCCACAAAAAAATGGAAATTCGAATATATGTACGTAACCCGCGAAAATTCAAAAATCTGCGATACTTTTTGAGCACACCTCGTACGTGAGTTTCGTGATTTACGTAGGTCACGGTTTTCTGCGCGTTGCGACACGACCACGCCAACTGCTGTCTTTTATTTTCTTTATCTCTGTTCACGATGTTGTGCATTCCACCCCCAAAGCACTGTAGAACAGCCCCCAACCAAAAAGCTGCTAGATGTTTGAGCTTTCAAGCTCCATGTGGGAGCGCGCACCTCTACGAGGCACTGCTTTCGAAATCAGTTCAATAGGCCCAACCAAAGAGAAACGTTTCAATTTGCCTATACGCTATACGTATCCGTTGTCGTAGTTCGTTGTCGAGGATTTGGGTTTTTGGGTATTCGCAGTAACAAATATACAAAGAAAAACTGGGAGAAAAACTTTAAAAAAGCTTAATATATAGTTTTAGTTATAGTTAAAATTAAGGAACCATAAATGAAGTATTAAAGTGCAGTACATAAAAAATATGGCAAGTGTTTGTCCGAGCAACACACATATACATATATACATACATACCTATGAAAATTCACATGTGGTGTGTTAGAAAACTAATTAAAATGTAACAGCCCTGGGCTATACAGAAAATTGGAAAATCTCTGTGTAAAATCAAAGCAGATAAATTTTTCGCCAAACTCGGGAAAATAACACGGACAACGGACACACACGGGCATGAGGAGAAAAATATTTTTAGTGGCAAGCAAAAAAAAAAAAAATTTGTATGTACTCATTGCTCCTAAATACTACTGAGCAAAGCCAGAAACGCGCAACGTTGTGTTTGTGTGTGTGCTGAGTGTGTGTGTGTGCATGTAAAAAATATATATATACATGTATATATGTATGTGAACGGAAGCGCACTCGTAAAGAATTGAAAGATACAAGTATTTTAACGGTAAACAGCAAATGCAAGCAACTAAAGGCTAAATTGTGATAAATAAAGCGACCAAAAACCCACAGCAACCAATACACACATACAAACGCCTATGTACAAATACTGCAATTAGGAGCAACACAGATACAATATCTGTTAACAAGTATCTCTGGTATCTATCAGTGCGCCTTGTTGCAGCTGACAAATAACTGTAAACAACAACAACAACAACAAGAACAACAACGAAAAGGAAAACAGACAACAGGCGCGCTCTAACGGCACACAGCACAAACATAGCAAAAAACCAGAAGACACGAAAAAAATCACGCATACGCCCCACCAGCCGACCAATAAACCAAGCAGCAGCAGTCAGTCAGTCAGTCGACGTCGACCTCGCGACCTCGCTGTTGCCGCCGCTGTCGCCGACAAACAAAGCGCGTTCGTTCCACTTTGCCCAGTGCGTGAGAGCGGGAGAGTGTTCTAGCTAGCTAGCGTGCGCGCGTGTGTGTGTGTGCGTGAGTGACAGTGTGTGTGTGTGTGTAATGACTAGCACAAGAAATAAATAAAAAATTTAGTAAAAGCTGCAGCACACTAAGTGGCCATAAAATGTGCGCAAAGGCAATAATCGAATATTTTATCTAACAAAACAAAAACAACAACAAAAAATGCTGCATTACAAATTAATTTGCCTGTAAATACAACCAAAAAAATATGTAAATGCTAACAACAATAACAACAAAAACAACGACCACAACCATCCCGCTCGCACCACCTGCCCACGCACCACAAACAACTGCAACAACAACAACTAGAACAACAGCAGCCTGCGAAGGTGAGAGAGCGCGCATTTAGTGGGCTGTCATGTCGTGACAAGCCGACCCAGCAACAGCAACAATAACAAATATAAAAAAGTAACACACAAAAAAGCAGCAACAACAAAAAACACAATTGAGTACGGTTCTTTTTTTTTTGTCCAACCGATAATTGTGCACGAAAATAATCAAAGTTTTTGGCAGCAACAACAACCAATAACAGCAACAATAACAACAAGCACGAACAGCAGCAACGGGAAAATATTGTACATATATCTCTACATAACAGCACATGCATGTAAAAAGTAAAAATTCGACAAAAAAAAGTAAGAGCGAGTGGAAAAGCGCAGAACGAGCAGAAGCAGAAGCAGCAGCAGCAGAAGAGAGCAATTGTACTCGCACTCGATAAAAAAAAATTATTAGCAAAAACATAAATACGTAACGGTTTCGCTCTCTTCGGTGAGCGCGCGCAAAGGCGCCAACGTTTGCAGGTATGTTAGCGACGACAAGAAGAAGTAGAAGAAGTAGAGAAGGAGCAGAAGTATTTAACTGATTTCTTTTTTGCGTGCTTTTTTTCTTATGCTAAGTTTACACTGCAACACGATCTAAGGTAAGGGCTCTAGGATGAAAGTTTTGGTTTGCACTCAACTAAAATGTAAATTTAATTTAAAAAAATTAGTAGATAGATATACTAGTAATGTAATTAAGTTTTTACATTATTATTTTGCATTGACTCATCATTAATGCGTATTTAAGGTATAGTGGTAGAAATTTGGGCTCAGTGAGGCTGTAGGTGTATTGTTGCCAGGGCAATGAACTTCTTTGTAATCAATAATTCATTTGAGCTTATAATAATTTATATAAAAGATTTTGGGGATATTAGTAAAAGTGAGAATCAGAACAGACCTGTATTAATAGGTGGCAAAGCAGCAAATCAAGACATAAAAGTATGAACACTAACTTAAAAATAAAGACCATAAATAAATACTTTTCTTTTTTGATATATGTAGGTATATTTTTATACCCTGTACTAAAAAGTACAAAGGGTATACTAGATTATTACTAGATTTGTGCAATGTATGTAACCTCAAGTCCGTTATACCAAAACGCTAATCATAATCTCGGGTAGCGATTGAGCCATGCCCGTCCGTTCGTCCGAATGAACGTCTAGATCTCGGAGACTATTTATATTATATACATATTTCCTCAGAAGATGAAGTTATTTGAATAATGTCAATATTTTTACCCGTTCCACCCCAGTAGAGTAACAAGAGACCTGGAATCACAATTTTTGGTAAGCTGATTCATGTGGCTTTAATAAACAAATCCACATTCATATTTGATCTATGCGGATCCTCCACCCCCTCAATCGATTTACCGTGTTTTCTCCCCAACCCCGCAACTAGCAACTTGAAACTTACACCATATTCCTTAAATGGCTTATCTGACGTAACTTTCGAGTTTCATCACAATCGGTAAAAACTTACGGAACTTATAGGTATAAATATAGAATTTCACAAAAAAAAATTAATTTCAATAGGAAAGTTCTTATTAGGAATATGCAAAAAAATTTTTGCGTGAGAAAAAGGACAGGGTATGCCTCTGTCGGACACCGCTTCGACTGTACCACATTTTTTTTATATATGTAGCAATATTTTTTTTATCGACAATCACCCGATATTGAGTACATGAAATTAATCGCTATGCATAATATATAATTTTGTGTTTGATAGCAAAAATTGTTTGTCAGTTAAAAGCTAGTCGATCTCCAGCTTAGTACTACGCTTGAACAAGAAATAATTTTTTTTAACGATAAAAAGTTGATTATTAATTAAAAAACTTTCTTAAATTTTATAGCAAGTCTATTCAATTCATTTAAAATTGGTAAATTAAAACTTCTACAAAGCTTAAGCTTTACAAATTAACTTGATAAATAGTTGACATTAAATGAAATTCTAGTTGCTAAATACATTTTTTTTTGAGGGTTCCAAGATATAAATGCTGCTCCCAATATCAGAAAATTTAGTTCTAGATGGTTTAGTAGGAATTTAGTGCAAGTTTAGTTGTTAAATTAAAACTTTTATAAAGATTAAGCCTTACAAATTAACTTGATAAATAGTTAACATTAAATGAAATTCTAGTTGCTAAATATATATTTTTTTGTGGGTTCCAGGATATAAATTCTGCTCACAATATCAGAAAATGTAGTTCTAGTTGGTTAAATAGGAATTTAGTGCAAGTTCATATAGCGTTTTTTACAAAAAAAAAGAGCGCTTGTAAGAAATTTAAATCCAACGTGTTGTGCAGTGTAAACCCAGCATGAGATTTTTATACTAGTACTGAACGCATTGAACTTGCTGTTGCTTTTTATTGTTGTTCTAATTACTTTTTTTTTTTCGTTGTTTGCCTATTTTAATGTTTAGCATGTCCTGCACCGTTTCTGAGTTACCAAGTGGTTGTCGACTACGCGGCATGACTGCCTCCACACAGGCTGCAACAACAAATAATGGTGCCAACAGTGGCAGCAATGGCAATGGCAACAACGGCGGCGGTAATGGCAACGGCAATGGAAATGGTAATGGAAACGGAGGCGCTGCTGGCATAGGCAGCAGTACTGCAGTTGTTGTTGGTGGAGGCGGCGGCGGCAGACTTAGCGCCAATAGTCCTTTGGGCACTGGCGGCACAACCATAACAGTTGGAACAACAAATGTGCTGCAGGAATCGAATGCGCCGCTGCAAAGGCCGCAATCGCAGAAGCCTTGCTGCTTCTGTTGGTGTTGTTGTTGTTCCTGCTCTTGGTAAGTAATTTTGCAAAAAAGTTGGAAGCCCTAAGTGCACTGGGCAAGCGAAACTGAACTAAAGGGATCGGAAGTGCATTTAAACATTACTCTGGTGAACTCTAGGATATAGGGTGGGTCATCTGTTGGTTTGTTTGTTAAGCATTTATAAGTAGTTAGTTAAGTAGTTTCTCTTCGACCTATGTCTAGTCCAAAACTATCAAAAGTTATCGCGTCTTTTGGTACCTCGAATTCGGTTTCAGTGAAATCGATTAAGATATTGCAGGCATGATGTGACCTCCAAACCTGAAAAACTATATTTTTATAGCTGTATTATTGCATAACCTAAAAATAGTACATCAAAATTATTATCGAGTTTTGATGTCCCACGATGTTTTTTAAGACGTCTTTGATATCGTTAAAACAGAATTCGAGATACAAAAAAACCCCCGCACGTCAGAGTTTCGAGGCATGCTCCAGAATAACTCTTTTGAAGGGTTTATTGAGGTTATACCCATGACACCAAAAGCTTGAAGAACGTATGGGCTGTCCTCTGGGTTAAGGTATTGTAGGTATAAGCTGACCTCCAAATCGGAACAAACATTTTTTAGTAGCTTTATTATTGTATAAACTAAAGAGGTTTTTGATGTCATTGAAAGTGCATTTAAGATACGAAAAAACCCAGCACGTCAGAGTTTTGAGATATGCTCCAAAACGTTGTAAAAAGTTTATTGAGGTTATGCCAGTGATTTTAGTCAGGGATCGTTTAAAAACCACACAATGCTTAAAAGTGGTACAGGCGAACTATGAAAATTATGGTTTTGTGAAAAAATCATAGTTGAGGCCAATGTCGACGAGTGACTAGGAACATTGAACTTCGTTTGCAAGAATTACACCTTGTTAGGATCACTTTGCTGCCGGCGCTTCTAAGAAGACGACCCCAGTTTCTGGGTAAACCATTCACCGAGGACCTGTTTAGTCTGGCTTATGTGTCTATAGCGGATCTGGCTGCGTTTGTCAAATGCTCAAAATGGTTTTGCAATAAGGGAGATCTAGGTGATTAGGAATGTCCTATAGTTTTTGATCCTCCTTCAACCCTTCCGTCCGCTTATCCTATTTCATTCCTCATTTTTCACAATTAGACCACACAAGGAATCTCATGACCTAACCTAGGACCACTTTTTCTTGAATTTTGCATGCAGATCCTCATTTACACGTTTGCAAGGTTCAAATAACACATCAATTGAAGCCCACGTTCAATAGAATAGCCAGAAAATGTTCATAAAAAAAAGGGGGACTTTTTCCCCCGGCCCTGAGCTCTCGGAGAGGCCCGGACTCGAGAGTCATTCGGGAAGTTTTTTGCTTAAAAAAATATAGTGAATTATCATTCGAGCAGAGCTCCTTAAAATTCATTTTTGTTTAACCATATCGAATGCTATTGATGATAGAATATAATATGGTGATACAAAAGTAAAAAAGATCTCACACTTTCCGAAAATTATACGTATTTTCATGAATTAAGAAAAGTTGATAGGGGCCCGGATCCGAGATTTCCCTCGCAGCCCGGATATTCTCTTTACGGCCCTGCCCACCCTATTCAAAAATGAGCCAGAGATGGTTTTCATTATTTATTTTTTAAAGACTTTCATAAACGTTTTTTTTTGATTTTTGGCTAAAATACCTGTTTCGAATTTCGATTCCGATTCCAACTTTTAACGACTTTCGTAAAGGTTTCCCATATTAGGCTACCATGACTGCTTCAAATGTCTACTCCGATTTGACCATGAATCACATCAATCATAACTTAAATAATATAATTTATTATATCTAGAATTTGGAAAATTATGAATTGTTCTGTGAGACTTTCCGATTCTCTCGACTTTCGGAAAACGCTTTAAGAAACATACTTAAGTGATTTGTTTAAATTTTCATTAATATGAAAAAGTTTCGAAACTTAGGAAAAACTATGCAAGCGTAACTTTAACGAAAAATATAATTCTTAAACCGACAGCACTGATATGAGTTTCTCAGGAACTCTTTGTCATTTTCATTAAAAAAAATTTAATTAAACAAAAGTACCTAAATTCAATTGCACATTTAAAGTGTGTTGATCTTTTAGGTTTAACAACTTAAAACTTTCGAATAAAAAATTAAAAATATCCTATTATAAATTCGGCTACCCTAACAAATAATAATAATAATCTTTTACTTTATAATATAGTTAATACTAATCAACAAAAAGTTTGCTTTCAGCACCAACTAGTTCCCTTCTAGTTCAGTTCCGCTTAGTTCAGTTCCGTTCCGTTCTTATTGTGCTCTGTGCCTTTTACACCTGTGTTTATTCTCTCTTACTTACATATTACTAAATCTTTTGCATTGCGGGCTACGCTGCGGGCTGTCCAAACCATAAACACAAAATAATAATAACAAAACCAACAACAAATACATCAACAAAAACAACAACAATAACAACAACAAAACAGGGCTAAATGGTAAGTTCTTAAGCAAAACACTTATTTACTTGCATACATATGTACACACTTTGTACACACACTATGTACTAACATAGGTACATACCTATACACAAACTCCTTGTGCTTTGTTTTTGGCATTTAGCAATTTATATATTGTTGCTGCTGGCAACACTTGTTCATACATATGTAGTAAAAAAAAGACACAAAAAAAAAAATCTCTGTGAGCAGCAAAAATCAAACTCTCCAATCTCCACAACATATTCATTCACAATTTCGGGAGAGAACATAAAAGCTTTGTGTGCCATTTTTGTGCTTCTGCTTCTTCTTCTTCGTCACTGCTCTCCTTTGTACCATTGCGTTTCTTTTCTAATCTAATATAAATAAATGTGTGGCTGAGTGCTTTGTTGCTGCTGCTCTGCTGCTCCGCTGCCTGCTGCAAGCATTTACAAGTTTTCGTGAATGAAAAACCATTTGGGCATGTTTTCGCCTCTTCTCTTCTCGCTCTCGTTACTCTTTTTCGTTGTTCTTATGCGCTGTCATTTTCATTTTCATAGCGCCCCAAACCAATAAAGCATACACGCACACACAGAGACACACACTCAACACCCACACATTCCCACGCACACTCATTACATGCATACAAACAGACACACGCACACAAACACTCAGATTAGTATCTGTGTAGTACTTAAATTTAATTCACAAGCTGTTTAAGCTACCAAATAAATAAATAGACAAGCATAAAATTCATAAAATGTATTTATTGCTGAATATATTTTTTTAAGATCTATCTTGAAGATATAAGATACAAATTTGATTGGTTTAGAAAGAGCGGCTGTAAAGAGTAGTATACCTTGAGGCGCACATTGTTGGTGCTCTTTTAATTGAAAGATTATTTTATATCTTTATGTGGGTTTTAAAGCACGAAAGGTTTAGGGATAGTTGGGGGTGCAAGGAGATGAACATTCGAACACTCTTTTACTAGTCAAAAAAGCTCTCCTGATGCTTTATTCTCGGGAAGTTTTTAAGGACTGAGCATATATTTAAATATAGTAATATTAGGGATAGGTTAGGTTAGGGCGGCAGTTGGGACGTTAACGCTAACATCCCAACTCACTTAGGCCAAGGATAGGCCCGTTGCGATACTGCTATAGTGAGCCATTTCACCACTCTTCCCCACTTGAGAGGTCCCCTATATGAGGTGAGGAAGCCATCCGGCAGCCTGAATAAACCTTAAACGGCATTTTGGACTATGTTCAGAGCTGAGATAATTCATCATGAAAGTGTGACTTTAGGAACCAGAGCCTTTTTCTGCCCAGCCCAGGGCATTGACAGAACAAGTGTTTCACCGTCTCCAGCTTCTCCTCATTGCCTCAGCTTCTACAGAAGTCATTGTGGGGAGCATTCAACCTGGATGCGTGATTTCCTACCAGCCAGTGTTCCGTGATAGCAGGGATAACAGTTGAGCACTGGGCTCTATTCAGATAGCAACGTTTTTTGGTTCTTTTACTGCAGTATGTCGACCAAGTTTGCCGCGAGATCGATGTCCGATTCGACGTTTTATTTGAACAGAGAGCGAACAAATTTAGTATTCTCAGTTTACAGCTGGCCATGGGTATACCCAAGCCATCCTTGTCTTGAAGGATGATGCTGTTAGTTCTTGTCTAGCGAGTTCATCCGCAATAGAGTTGCCCTCGAAGTTCCTATGTCCTGGGACCCATATGAGGTGAATTGAAAACTGCTCAGCCATCTCCTCTAGAGACAAGCGGCAGTTATTCACTGACTTCATACATGAAGTCATCGAAACAAGGGACTTAATATCCGCTTGGCTGTCCGAACTTGTTTCGAACTTGTACGTTTCTTATTGTTATTAAAGCCTCCTAGATTGCAGGGATCCCTGCCTGAAAAACACTGCAGAGGTCCGGGAGTCGGAGAGCAGTTCTAACGTGGAGTTCCTCAACGTAGACGCCTCCGCTTACCCGGTCGTCTAGCTTGGAACCGTCCGTATATATCTTTATCGAGCCAGCTGGGCCTGGTACACTTGTATTCCACTCCGCCCTGGTTGGAATATATATAAGGGATAGCTATGTTTTAAAATTAAGCTCCTAAGAATTAAAATTTGTATAAATTACAGTTTTTTAGATCTTTATCGGATTCCTGCTTTTTCTAAGCGGCTCTAATTAATAAAGATAAAATTCGGTCTATAGCCGTTGAGATGATACAAAGATATGATTGACCGTTCTGTACCATTTATAGGGACCTGTTTATTACCTAGTATCTGTAAAGGAAAATAATAATAGAAGCAGGTTAGCTTGTGGGAGATTAAGGATTAGATTAAAGTGTATATTGATTCTTCAGACAGTCTTTTGGACTAGCCAATCAAGCGACTATGACAGTTTCCTAAGCGATACTAATTAAATTAGATAAAATTCGGTCTATAACCGATTAGATGATACAAAGAATTTGATTGACCATTCTCTACTATTCATAGGGACCTGTTTATTAGCTCGTAACAGGACCGGAAGAACGTCTAAAGGAGTCCTCATATAACTTAGACTTTTTTCTAATACATAGTTTCCCACAAGATACCTTGATTCTGTAATCTCCTTGTAGAAGACTATGAATTAGAAAAACCTGTACATTGAAGAAGCTATCCAGATCCTAGAATCTCCTTTTGGGATACTATGGTTAACAAAAAACTGTATATTGTAGAAGCTATCCTGATTCTATAATCCCCTTGTGGAAGACAGTGGACTAGAAACATAAGTAGGTTGAATGGAGCACTTTTAGACAGTTTTCTGGATTAGCCAAACAAGCCTACTAGTCCAACAGTCAATCTTCTCAGAATATTTGTTCATGGTTCCCATAATGCAAATTTTTTTAAGTTATCCCCCTAGTTGGGTATTTAACAAGGTCCTTTTTTTATCCGTAGTCTTCTACAATCTATACTGATTCTATAATCTTATTTTGGGAGACTATGAATTAGAAAAATCTGTACATTGAAGAAGCTATCCTGATTCTATTATCTCCTTGTGGGAGACTATGGATTAGAAAAATAAGTACGTTTAATGGAGCTCGTATAGACAGTATATGATGTATATGACAGCGCAAGTCAAAAAGTCGATCTTTCTAGAATACAGGTTCATCGTTCATGCCCATAATGCAACTTTGGTAAAGTTACGGAACCTTGTCCTCCTAGTTGGGTATTTAACAAGATCCATTTTAACTCAACGACTTTCATTAAAGTCGCACCTCGAGACGCCTTCTGTTTGTCTTAGCGCATCTGATTTTATATTCAATTTCGAATTGGAAAGATTTCGAGAGAACATTTTCAGTAAATTTTAATTTTAAAGAGCGTTTGGATCTATACATTTCGAGACATTCTAAACTGAGGTCTATCAAAAATAAAAGTAAAATCAATATTTACAGTCGATCTTCTTAGAATAATGGTTCATGGTTCTGGTTCACGGTATATGCCCGTAATGCAAATTTGTTCAAGTTACTCCAAATTATCCTTCTAGTTTGATTTTAACAAGATCCATATTAACTCGACGACTTCCATTTAAGTCGCACTTCTAACCGGATCTATTTTTATTTTCGATTTCAATTTGGTGTAAAAATTCCAATTTTAATTTTAAAGAACGTTAGATTTTATTTATTTTGAAATATTCGAAACTGAGGTACATCAAAAATACCAACAAAAAAATACTCAATACTTATAGCTGCATCTACACATCATACTCCATTTTATCATCTTCAAAACTTTCATCCTATTAATTAATTTCCTTTTCTCCTTTTCTAGTCTTGCCATTAAAAATGCCGATGAAAATGCGCCCACCAAGCGTGATCTCGTTAGTGCCGAATTTTTAGATGGCGATCAGTAAGTTTTCCCTTATACCCATAATAAAAATTAATTATAATCTTTTTAATCCTACAGACCTACGTTAGAGGAAATACGCAGTTGGGGTAAAAGCTTTGATAAACTAATGAAAAATTCTTGTAAGTTGATCAGAGTTACAATTCCCGACTTTATCTGACTTCTTTTGATCATCCTCTAGCTGGTCGCAAGGTCTTCCGCGATTTTCTGCGCAGCGAATTTAGCGAGGAGAATATTCTATTTTGGCTAGCCTGTGAAGATCTCAAAAAGGAGAGCAGTGCCGAGGTGGTCGAGGAGAAAGCACGTCTTATCTATGAGGATTATATATCGATACTATCACCGCGTGAGGTATCGCTCGATTCGCGTGTGCGTGAAATCGTTAATCGGAATATGATTAAACCAACGACGCACACCTTTGACGAAGCTCAAATACAAATCTACACATTAATGCATAGAGACTCATATCCGAGGTAAGTTTGAAACTTATATTAGAGGTGTGTTTGAAAAGTTGGGAAAGCTTGGTGATATTCTCTACGTATGGATCGAATTATAAAAGTTTGTTGGGCCATATAAATTTTTTTCTTCAAGGTTGGGGATGGCTTTAAATTTTTTTTATGATTTCAAGTTTGGAAAAACAATTTACTTTATTTTTTTAAAGAACACTATTCTTCGAGGACTTCATTTTCTCAGGGTTTAAATTTGTTTGAAGAAAATAAACCATATAATTGTTTTTTGAAATTTTATTGATACATTTTTTTTTTTAGTAATAGGTGAACTTAGGTGACTTTTTGCTTTTCAAGTCTAAGTTGTCAATAAGGACCAACACTTTTTTTTAACTTATACCTTTTTTTTTTATTAAAATATAAAAATACTTTTATTTTTTTAAGAACACTCTTCTGGGAATATTTTAGATAGGGTTTAATTTTTTTTAAGAAAAATAGCCATATAAATATTTTTTTAAATTTAAATGATGAATTTTTATTTTTTTTTTAAGTACAGGCTGGACTTCTGGTAATTCTTTTTAAGTCTGAAGTTGTTAATAAGTATCAATCCTTTTTAACTATCTTATAAATCTTCCTTATAAAATATGAGATTTATTTTATATTTTTTAAGAACACTTTTCTTGGAATATTTAATTATTTTTTAAGAAAATTAGCCAATTAATTATTTTTTTAAATCGTTTTTTATACAAAAATCGTTGTTTCGTTTGATTGTAGAGATATTTAAACCAAATTAGGCAGATCTTTTTCAAGGTACCAAAGCACTGTGTCAAATTTATTCAAAATCGTTTGACTAAATCATATAGCTTCCATAGGAACGATCTGTCAAAAAAAAAATGTTTGGCTTAAAAATTTTTTTTGTTTTTGGTTTTTTATAAAAAAACCTAATTTGGCAATCAAATGTCTTTGATGTTTTTAAGCAATATATCGGATTTTATTGCAACTATTGGTACAGGGTATCCCAAAGTCGTCCGCGCCCGAATTTACGTACTTTATTTTTATAATTTTTTTGTTGTTTAATATTGTTGCACTTTATCGGTATAATTAATTTAATTTATTATAATTTTGAGCTTCTTTTAGAAAAAATATATATATTTTTTTAAATTTATAGCCTATTTTTTTAAAACATTGTTGCACTTTATCGGTGTGATTCGTTTATTTATTTTTTTTTTATTATAATTTTGAACATCTTTAGCAATCATTTTTTTTTAAATTAAGTGATTTTTTTATATTATTTATTTTACCATTGTTGCACTTTTCGGTATGATTTATTTACTTATTTTATTTATTATAATTTTGAACATATTTTAACAATCAATTTTTTTTTAATTTATTCGAATTTTTTAAGCATCTTGGCACTTTATCGTTATGATTAATTTATTTATTTTATTTATCATAATTTCAAACATCTTTTAGCAAACAATTTTTTTTTAAATTTTTTGGATTTGTTTTTAATTGTTTTTTTAGCATTGTTATAATTTTTTTTAAACATTGTTGCACTTTATCGTTATGATTAATTTATTTTTTTTAACACGCTTTTATTAGCTTGGGTGGTATGTAGTATGTATGTATGTAATGGAATCTTTGAACATAATTTTCATCAATTTCCAGAAGTCTGATTAATTTGAATTTTTGCATACGTATTAAGGATCGATGACAATGCAATAATTTCATAATAGTTTTCCATTATCCTTAATAGGACCGCCAGGATTAATAAATGCAAAAAAATTTTAGTAAGCCATGAGTTTATTTAATATATTAGACAATTAAAAAAAAATAAATTTGAATAACTCAAAAATAAAATTCGGAAAAAATTTAAGATTTTAATTGAAATAAGAAAATAATTCTACATCAATCAAAGTCATTACTAGCCGGTCGGGTTTGCACTTACGTGTGAGTGAATAGAACCGAGTTCGATTCCGACATCCACCTATTATTTTTTTTCGCACATTAATTTATATGAAATCAGTAGCAACATAGTTAAATTTGAAAGTTCTACATTAATTGAAATTTTGCAAAATTTAAAAGTAAAAAATTTCCGCTTGCGCACTGGCCTGCGCAGAAGCTCACACCGGGGAGTTGGAACCTGTCCATACAAGTTCATTCCTGCAACTTATGCGTTGGTGGCTACGAACTATCCGCCGCCGTCTGAGACGAATGTTGCCGTTAGTCCTGAGTTGGGCTTCGACCGTCCACAAGATGCAAGGTTGTACAGTCGATCATGCAGTCATTTATCTAGGCTCGCGACTGTTTGCTGCTGGACAAGCTTATGTAGCACTAAGTCGTGTAAGATCTCTAGACGGAATTCGGATTGAAGAACTTGATTGCTCTAAGTTAACAGGAAAAACCCCGTGCAATAGTGACGCTTTAAATGAAATGATTAGATTACGAAACGATTCGTAAAACATTTCAATACTCTATATTCTTAAAAATTTAATTGATAAATTAGACTTGTTTCTAGGAGAGTGCTACAGTAGACGCACCGAGGGTATATTGACACCTTAACGACGTCAATCTAGGATTTTCCATTAATTGGAGCGTAAAACTAACCACAATGATGAAAATGGATCCCATTGGTCCGTGAGGGCGATTGATTTCGGATCAATTTCCGTTGATCGATCATACGGGGACCACTGAGTGGTTCTTTCTAAAAAATCTACTAATTAATTAATTCGCTAATTTATGAGTTTGGCATAGACTAAAAAATGAAAAATAAATTATACTTTAAAAAACTAAAAAAACACGCTTTTATTGCCAATCGAACTAAAAACTAGAAAATAATTTTTGATGACAAAGAGTTGAATATAACTGTAGTAGAAGATGAAACAATCAATCATAATGAATCTCCTCAAAACAAAATTATAATAAAATTTAAGTTATTAACACAATAATTCAATTCAGAGTAAAAAGCGTGGGGTGCTTGATATTTTTAAATATTACAATCATTTTATTGGCTACTATCTATGAGAGGATAGTTATGAACTATAGTAAAATGCACCCCACGCTTTTTACTCTGAATTGAATTATTGTGTTAATAACTTAAATTTTATTATAATTTTGTTTTGAGGAGATTCATTATGATTGATTGTTTCATCTTCTACTACAGTTATATTCAACTCTTTGTCATCAAAAATTATTTTCTAGTTTTTAGTTCGATTGGCAATAAAAGCGTGTTTTTTAGTTTTTTAAACTATAATTTTTTATTTATTATAATTTCAAACATCTTTAGCAAACATTTTTTTTGTAGATTTATTGATTTTTTATTTTTTAAACATTGTAGCATTTTATCGGTATGATTCATATTAACATCAAATGTTAAAAAAAACTGATTATTATAATTAAGATGACTTTTAAGTATTTAAAAAAAAAAAAACAAAATTACATATATTTTTATTTAAATTTTTTGGTTAAAAAAATAATTTTTTTTTGAAAATCCCTATTAAGTTAATAGTATTAACGCATTATTAGTTTTAAAGAGTTTTTGGAGGCAATTTTTGCTACCTCATGCAGTTACACCTTTTTCAGCATTTTTACAAATTATAGAAGTATCTGGGAGTTGCTTAAGATTAGGAATAATGCAGAAGAACTGCGGAATGAAAAAATTCTAGATCGTGAAGGACGCATAAATATAAAATTTCGGCTAACTTTCCTGAGACAATTTACTTTTTTTTACATTAAATCATTAGTTTTAAAAAATTGTTGGAGGTAATTTTTCCTACTTCATAAAGGTCGATTATAAAAGTTGCTTAAGATTAGGAATAATGCAGAAGTACTACGGAATTCTTTTACGGACATGACGTCAAGGCTCAGAAAAAAAATTTAGATCGAAAAGGACGCATAAATATATAATTTCCCAGAGTGAATTAGAGCTAAATTTTCTGTGAGAACTTCCTTTTTTTTGCATCATTAGTTTTTAAAAATTGTTGGAGGTAATTTTCGTTACATCATCGAGGTAGACTATAGAATTTGTTCGGGAGTTGCTAAAGAGTTAAAATAATGGAGAAGAACCTCCGAATTTTTCTGAGGAGTAAACATCAAAGTTAAGAAAAGAAATTGTAGCTTATATCAAGGAGACATAAATATATAATTTTCGATAGCGCACTACGTCTAATTTTTCTGAGCGGTTTACCAACACTAATAAAATAAAAAAAATGTAAAGCACATCTCAAAACACCTTGTTATTATCTGATATATGTATATATATTATAATATATTTTTCTAGATTCCTAAACTCGCAAAAGTTCAAGACACTCGCTCAGTTGCAAGACAATTCGAATGCTGGTTCCAAGGCGGAAAGTCCGGCTTAGGTTTTTTATAAGGTATAAGGTATATAATATAATATATAATATATTTTGTACATTTGTATTTAGGCACACAAATATAGTTACCGTTGTTTCCAGGCGTAACTATTTTGTTGCCCTCCATTTTGTTATTTTCCCACTTTTACATGCAAACTACTAGTCATTATATAAAAGTACATATATGTATGTATATGGTATACATATATACTTTATGTATGTATATTTTGTTGCCCTTAGTTATTGTTGTTGTTGTTGTTAAAGAGAACTAAGCAATAATACTTAATACCTCTTTTTCCATTTTATGTGCTCCAGCGCAGGCATTAGTTGCGTTTATTAAACTTAGTACAATACCAAAAAAAAATTAAACTAAAAACCAAAAAAAAAAGATTTTTTAAATTAAAATAAGCAGCAACAAGAAAAAAAAGAAAACATTATGCATTAAATACATGAAATGGATTCCTTCTTTACTACTATGTTCTAGTCGTTAAAAACATAAACAAAAAAACCAAAGAGTAAAAAATTTACTACTAAAATAGGTGATGGTAAAATGAGTACCAGAGAAGTCCTTCGCCGTAAAGTTTTAAGTCTTAAACTACTTGGAACAGAAAAAAATAAACAAATTGCATAAAAAAATTTAGATTAAATATTTATAAATTAAGACGTATTAAAAACATATTTCCCAAAAGCAACAATTTTAAGCACAAAAACAAAAACAAATAAAAATTTGCAAACATTTTAGTCATATATATATAATATATGAGTAAATAACGACATCGAAGAATTTTGTAAATATAACAACAATTTATATACGAGTATTATTATATAAAAAAAAATACAACTATATGGTAAAATATAAACAATATTAAACAAAAAAAAATTGAAACAAGACAATTGTTATTGTTTATATAAATCCTATATAGTAAATACATACTTACTACATGTATATGTTTTAAAAAAAAATTGATAAAAAAAACTAAAAAAAAATATATGTATTTAAAAAAAAAACATTGAAAGTTTAACGCATAGCGCATATATAAAAAAAAGCCAACTAACTACACAAGAAATTTAATTTTAAATTAAAAAAATACAACTAAACAAGGCAAAATAATATTAAAAAAAAAATTAATAAAAAAACTTGTATTGCAATATCACTGCCAACTCCGCAAGAGATATATCATAAATAAAAAAAGAAACACTAATTAAAAACTTAAAAAAAAATATATAAAAAAAATTTGCTAAAGTTATAAACAAAAATTCTTACACATTGGCCATGTACAAGCGCTAAAAAAAAAATATAAAAAATAAATTGCAGTATTATGTAGCAAAAATCGAAAAAACATTTAAATTTAAATTTAAAAAATTTAGCAAAAATTGTCATAAAAACACACAGAAGAAAAAAACATAGCATAAAAAAGTTAACAAGCGTTCTAACAAAGTGACGACGAAGGACGAAGGACTTATATATAAAGTTGTATGTATGTATTTGTAGTTTGAGGCACAACATTTTAAAGCACCGTTTATATGTATTGTATGTATTGTATGTATTGTATATGTATGTACTATATGTGTGTGTGTTAAGCAAACAAAAGTAAAACAAAAAAGATGTTTTTTAGTAGCTAGTTGGTGTGTGCCTAGTTTTAAAGCTTAATTATATACATAGTATATAATAGATACACAGATACAAACACGAACACACAGATACACACACACTCACACACAGATACACACACACTCACACACACAGCTTCCGAAAATGTCAAAGGCTTATATTGATTATTTCAATTGAACTCTACAGGACATGCCATTTATTCCGCTTTATTGTTTTTCACATCCTTGCAAGAAATAGTTTTCAAAGTATTTATATGGCCATTTACATTTACATATTGCCATTTATGTACATAAACAAATACCAATGCAGCAGGCACATAATGCAGGCTGCTGCACCGTTAGCCCGCACAAGCCGAACTCTCTTCGGCTGCGACTGCTGCACTCAGTGTAAAGGGGAACAAAAAGCATAATTAAAGCTTGTCGGGCCAAGCATATGCGCTCTCTTAAGAGATTGTCAAACTCTCGAGAAATTTTTATGCTCTCAATTTCTCTTAGCTTTGCGTCTCTTAAATCAATTTTACGCTGCAGTGCATATAAAAGCTTTGAGCGTACAGCAGGTGGTTAGTTAGTTTGGTAGATCATCCTGAGGACTTCCAACCCTTCAGTAGCTAGAGGAAGAAGTTTAGGGGTAAGGTATATATGCTAACTTCCCTAGAAATAGTTTTCAAACTGTTTATATGGCCATTTCCATTTACATATTGCCATTTACACACAAATACAATACCAATACAAGTACATAATGCAACCGTTAAGCCGCACGAGCTGAACTCTTTTCGGCTGCTCACGACTCTAGCCGACTGCACTCAGTGTAAAGGAGAAGAAAGCATACCGAATCATGTTTTCTCTTAAGAGATTGTCAAACTCTCGAGAAATTTTTATGCTCTCAATTTCTCTTTGCTTTGCGTCTCTTAAATCAATTTTACGCTGCAGTGCATTAGCTTAAGCTGGCGTTTAGTTAGTTTGAGATCAACCTGAGAACTTCCAACCCTTTTATGATTAGTGTGACCAACTCAACTTTGAGCGAAACCGGAATATAAATAAATAAATAATTCCCTGTTTGACCCCTTGTATAGGGGCATAGAGGATCTATATTAATAACTGCTCGAATAGAATAGGGACCTACAGTTTATAGCCGAATCCGAACGGCGGTGTCTTTAATTAATAGAGACTTTCATGGAATCGGAACATTATCTGAAAAAGTATTAAATATACGACTACTTGAACTCAAAACCAGGCCATTTTTTTTAAGGAAAAAAACTATATTAAATTTATAAGACGATTATAATGTTATAGATAATTTGAAGCTATTTTTCTGTTGCTTTTTGCTTATAATCGCATTTATCGATGATAATTGCTTAAGCAATATTGGATTATCTCTCAAAAAATTTTAAAATTCAAAGCACTCGTACTCCGGGCCACCCGCAAATAGTCATCGGGAAACCGGAACGTTATTTCCAAAACTGGGCTAGGTTAGATTAGGTTAGGGCGGCAGTTGGGACTGACATCCCAACTCACCCAAGAATAAACCCATTGCGATACCGCTACAGTGAGCTATTTCACCACTCTTTCCCATTTGAGAGGTCCCCTATAAGAGATGATGAAGCCATCCGGCTGCCTGAATAAACCTTAAAAGGCATTATGGACTCTGTTCAGAGAGCTGAGATAATTCATCAAGAAAGTGTGACTAGGAACCTGAATCTTTTAATGCCCAGCCTAGGGCAATGACAGAAAAAGTGTTCCACCGTCTCCAGCTCCTGCTCATCGTCACAACTTCAGAACTTCTACAGAAGCCATGGTGGGTTAAGTCCGGGTTTTTCTGTGCCAGTTCGTCACACTATTTATGATAGACATCCTAAGTAGGTAGAGGCAGAGTTAAGGAATTGGGTCCATGTGCTGTCTTCCCTAGTTTACCCAACAGACCAGTTCCTTATTGCAGGATAATTTTAGTTGGCGTGTGCTTCGGAGTTGGTGTCAGGAAGTGAATGATAAAAACCCTAAAAGGCATTTTGAACTCTGTTCAGAGAGCTGAGTTAAATCGTCAAGAAAGTGTTACGAACCTAAATCTTTTAATGCCCAGCCTAGGGCAATGACAGAAAAAGTGTTCCACCGTCTCCAGATCCTCCTCATCGCCACAGCTTCTACAGAAGTCATGGTGGGCTATGTCCGGGTTTTTCTAAGCCAGTTAGTTACACTATTTATGATAGACATCCTAAGTAGGTAGAGGCAGAGTTAAGGGATTGACTCTATGTGCTGTCTTCCCTAGTTTATCCAACAGACCAGTTCCTTAATGTAGGATATTTCTAGTTGCTGTGTGTTTTTTGCGTTGGAGTGGTGAAGTGGATGTTGATTGCTAAGATTGCAGCTTAGGTCTAGGCGCTGACCCACTTAAACCATTCTATGCTTTTCCCCAAGTTTGTCCAACAACCTTCTTCTGCTATCCTTGACTCCCAATTGGGCATGGGGCCTCAACAGCCTAGTTCCTATTTAACTTTTTTTTAAGTTGTTGCTCCCGATTCTAAAGCAATGCAGGGCAGTCATAAAGTAGCTTTTAGACGCTGTTAAGGGTTCTTACTTAAACTACTTGAACCAATTTTTACCATTTTGGAAAGCATCCAAACATCTCGGTGAGCGAAGATTCCTCCTTCCTAGCTGCCACGTACTCATTCGTAAGTCCTAACAATTTCAAAAAAAAGTTTGACAATTTTTAAAACTTTTGGAACCAATAATTAAAAAAAATGTACATTATTTCTAGAAAAAAATTATTTCCCTATTAAATATTAATGACTACGTGAAATAAACTTAGACGAAGATCCTCCCCTTCCTATTATTCACGTACTCATTCGTAACTCCTACCAATTCTAAAAAGAGTTCGCAAATTTTTAAAACGTTTGGAATCAATAAGTAAAAAAAGATCCATTATTTCTAGAAAAAACAGTAATTTTCTTACCGAACATTAGTGACTACCTGAAATTAAAGCAGACACCCCCCTCGGTCGGGTAACCAAGCGTGGTATTTTCAAGACTCCACCCCCTCCCCCTGAACGGGTCGAGTAATTTGGATACGGTCTCTTATTGCTCTCCTATCACCGCAGCTCATGCAAAGCTCATGTGGTGTAACATTCATTCTGTTGGTCACTTAGCTCCTAGTTCGGTTCCCTTAGGACTCCAAACTTTATGTTGGCCATGGTTTTTAGCGAGCGCAGAAATTTCAAGGCCTGACTAGGTTGTTATCTCGCATAACAATGTAGGGAAAAGTGATAATCAGGCGTTCTTTACACCCCGCGGGGTGGCGGGGTAAGAATATCCACCTCAGTGTTCCCCTGCTTGTCGTAAGAGGCGACTAAATGGGGACCCTCAGGAAATGAGTGCATGGAGTGGTGCTTTAAGTTGGACAAGACAGAACATTCGTCTGGAGTGTGGATGCTGACAGGAAGTCGTATTTATGCGGCGTCGGCAGATGATTGAATCAAGGATGTCATTTCCAAGAGGTGTCAGAAGATGGGTGACCAGTCCCGGGCATTTGATGCCAAAACTGGCGGGGTTCCCCAAATCCGAGTCTGTCGGGACTAAAAGGGGAGGTTGAGGTCGGCCCCCTTGTGGGAGTATCGTGGAGCCTGTGGTTGAAACCTACATCGCGGGTAGAGTCAGCTTGGCTCGGCGTTGCGATCTCAACCGGCTGCTGCTAGCCATAAAGCAGAAGAGATGATAGATACACCTCGCCCCTACCCAAGGGGGAATTGCATGCCCGACAGCATGCTTTCAAATTGGTACCAAAGAAATATCAGTCTCGGCTGATTGCTCTGAGGGGCGTTAGTTTGGCGCTTTAATCCAGACTCATTGTGTTTCCAACCATTTTAATAATTTCTCCAAATAAAAACTTCTTGAGCTGCAAAAATTAAATTTTTCATATTGTACACCTTTTTCCCAAAGAATTTTAAATATTTATGTTTTTTTAAAACAACGAATCTTTAATGGTATAAGTTAAAGATTCCCCAAAAACAATTTTTCAACTAAACTGCTTATCGATATCCAAGCAGTTCAGTTGCAAAAGTTGAATTTTCTATGTTGTACGCCTTTTTCCCGAAGAATTCAAATAATGAATGCTTTTTTGATATAAGTAAAAGATTCCCCAAAAAACAATTTTTCAACTAAACTGCTTATCGGTATCCAAGCAGTTCAGTTGCAAAAGTTGAATTTTCTATGTTGTACGCCTTTTTCCCGAAGAATTTAAATAATGAATGTTTTTTTGATATAAGTAAAAGATTTCTCAAAAAACAATTTTTCAACTAGTAACTGCTTATCGGTATCCAAGCAGTTCAGTTGCAAAAGTTGAATTTTCTATGTTGTACGCCTTTTTCCCGAAGAATTTAAATAATGAATGTTTTTTTGATATAAGTAAAAGATTTCTCAAAAAACAATTTTTCAACTAGTAACTGCTTATCGGTATCCAAGCAGTTCAGTTGCAAAAGTTGAATTTTCTATGTTGTACGCCTTTTTCCCGAAGAATTTAAATAATGAATGTTTTTTTGATATAAGTAAAAGATTTCTCAAAAAACTATTTTTCAA
The DNA here is from genome assembly GCA_037043745.1 of Chymomyza amoena. Lineage (NCBI taxonomy): Eukaryota > Metazoa > Arthropoda > Insecta > Diptera > Drosophilidae > Chymomyza > Chymomyza amoena. The sequence goes on along the minus strand of JBAMAX010002180.1, from coordinate 246,488 downwards.
CTAGAAACTGCTTGTATTGGTTGGGATCCAAGCGGTTCAGTTGCAAAAGTTGAATTTTCTATGCTTTTTTGATATAAGTAAAAGATTTCTCAAAAAACAATTTTCCAACTAGAAACTGCTAGGGGGCTCCAAGCAGTTCAGTCGCAAAAATTGAATTTTACATTTTGTACACCATTTTCCAAAAAAATTTAAATAATTAATGCTTATAAAAAAATTTAAAGATTTCTCCAAATAAAAACTTCTTGCAAGCAGTTGAGCTGCTAAAATTAAATTTTTCATATTGTACGCCTTTTTCCCGAAGAATTTAAATAATGAATGCTTTTTTGATATAAGTAAAAGATTTCCCAAAAAACAATTTTTCAACTAAATCTGCTTATATTTGGGCTCCAAGCAGTTCAGTTGCAAAAGTTGAATTTTCTATGTTGTACGCCTTTTTCCCGAAGAATTTAAATAATGAATGCTTTTTTGATAGAAGTTTTTTCCCAAAGAATTGAAATAATAAATGTTTTTTTTAAACTATAAGCCCTTATTGGTATAAATAACCGATGCATCAAACAATCAATTCTCCAAGTGGAAGCTGCTTGCAAGCAGTTGAGCTAAAAGAAAAACTTCCATATTGTACACTTTTTTTCCAAGGAATTTAAATAATTAATGCTTTTTTAAAGCGATGAGTTTATTGGTATAAATAAAAGATTCCTCAAAATAACAATTCTCCCAGAAAAAACTGCTTCACACTGCTTGCAAGCAGTTGAGTTGCACAAATTTAATTCTCTATATTGAACACGTTTTTCCCAAGGACTTGAAATCCTTAATGCTTTTTTAAAACGTGAGTTTTTATTGGTATAAATAGCAGATCCCTAAAAAAAAATTCTCTAACAGAAACTGCTTGCAGACGAGGCAAGCAAGCAGTAGAAAAAGTAGACTTGCCTTATAAAAACATGCATGCAGAAATGTGTTTTTTTTTTGGAATAAGGTTACGGAGTAACCCGGGTGTCGGGTATTGTGACTGACTAAAGGATTTTTTCCTTAAGTTCTCCCAGATTTTCTTTTTGACAAGCTTGGCTAAAATGCATTTTAAAACTATGGAGTTCTGACAAGAAAGAACTTTCCCCGATGATTCTGTTAGAAGATTAAAAAAATATCCTGAAAGTTAAGGTTGGGAGTAGACCGCGAGTCGAACAGTGCTTTCGTTGTGACGCTTATCTTTAAGGTTGCTCCATCATCTCCTTCCATGGTTTCCAAAAAATGATGAACTCCGATATTTGTGGTTCGATTGTAATGAAGTGCAGCGGGTTGACTTTTAAGTTTGAGTTGTAGAAGGTCCGGGGATGAAAGAGGACAACAAAAGGCGGGACATATAAGGAACCCAAACAGGAGCGGATCTGGATTTGTGTCTTGGGGGGCTCTTCACTTCGAAGAGTATGTATTTTTGAGCTCGCAAAAGACTTTCAACCCATTTCTCTGAGTTTTGGGGGATCCGAACCCTAAAACTATCCCAGTGGATCCGCCACTGAACCAAAATCTCAAGCTTGGTTGTACTAGCACTCAGGGCCGTAGAGAAAAAATTCGGACCCGGGAGGAAATATATCGACCCCTTTATTATACCTTTTTTGAGATAGTACGACAGTTATAATACCGGGTCCCTGAAAAAACTCTGGACCCGGGAAGAATCCAAGATTTCGGGATCCTCTTCTCGGGCCTGTTAGTACTTATATACTTCAAGATAAAAGCGTTCCTACAGATGGACGGAAATGATTATATTAATTTATTTTGGCGTCCAGACCACGTTGGAGGCAACTTTGAGGATCTCCTGCCTGAGTTTCTCTTTGTTAGATACTAATAAATGCTACAGGGTTTAAAGAAAAAAAAAGGGAAATCAAACCATTTCGAAAATTTCGGTTTCGCTCCTGGTTAAAACACTTAGCTATAAGTTGAGCTTCAAGAAGCTTTTGTTAATCTTGAGAAAAGATCTTTAGAGATCTACTTATATGTTATGAAAAGGATTTCCTGCCAATCGTATTTCCATAAACCTTGAGAAAAGATCTCTAAATAGTTATAAAAGGTTTTCCTGCCAGTAGCTCCAATTTTATTTCCATTAGTTTGTAGTTGGTCAACTTTATCAGCCGATCTTAGCCAAAAACTAAAAACTCGCAGAACTTCCGAAATTTTTTCGCGAATAAATATTTACTTACCAAACTACTACTACTCCACTTTCTTATATACACTTACATACATACATATACAAAATTTACACTATATAACTACAAAATGTTATACATAAGCAAAACAAAAAAAAAAAAAAAAAAACTATATTAATTGTCCCTTTTTTAGTTAACATTAAAATTAAGCTAACTTACTCTGACCTATCGGGTGGGCCACGATTTTAAAATGTTTTCTGTTTTATTTCTCTTTACTTTGCAGAACAAATAAGACTTTTTTAATGAAAATAAAAATAATAAATAAATAATAATTTTAATAAAAACTATTTATATATGAATAAATTTAAATGAAACAAACAAGCAGAAAATTAAGAAGCAAACAAATTGTTGTTTATTTAATTTGACACACCTATATATAAAATATATACATACAATATTACTGTATATGTATATATAAAATTAAATGTAAACGTAATCGAAAAAACTAAAAAAAAAAAAACAAAAAATTAAACATTAATTAGTGAAAGTTTCGACCAGTTAAAAACAAATACAAATTTATTGCAAATACAAAAAAATTTAAACTTTAAAAACCAATGCATACATGAATGAATTACATACATAAGCGTACATTTAGTTAAAAAATAAAAACCATTTAATACATATATTGCAAATATGGAACATAAAAAAAAAACATGAAAAATAAAACTCAAATTAAAAGAATCGTCAAAAAACACTGCAGTATTTTTTTTATCTTTGGGATTTTAGACTTGGTTTTTTAAACAGGTCCTTAGATCTCTGTAAATATTTCATTGTTTTGAGTAAATTTTTCTGGGAATAACAATTTTACAGGTAATTATTTAGACAAAAATATGAATACATACATTTTCTTTTTTCTAGGAACAAAATGAAATGGAACGGTTTGTGTTTGATTAAATGAATCAAGTCGCTGAAAGTGATATATGGAAAAAAAATGAAAAACAAATTTTATATTTATACATGCTTTCTTGTTTCAAGGAACGAAGTGAAATGGAACAGCTAATTATTCATTAAATGGACCTAGCATCCGGGTCGCTGGTAAGTGAAATGGAACATGTAGCTTATTAGCAAGAACTGATTTTCTAATAACACATTTTAAGCGGGTAGCCTAGTATATGAAACTATGCTGCGTAGCGGGCATTACTTGCAAAACAAGCAAAAATTGCGCGATCCAAAATAAAAAATATTTGCAAAAGTAATGGTTAGATTTTAATAAAATTTGGTAATATAGTAGTTACAACTATACTCTATTTTATTTTATCAAAAGTTTTGTACTAAAACACAACCTACCCTATCTGTTTACCTTTCAAAATGTCAACTATATTGACAAATTTACGTTTATAAACCAATAGATATTTTATATTCTTTTAATTTTATGTTTTCTTGCATCCAATAATCTATTTGGAAAATCGATTCTTCTACATGTAGAAGATGTGCTGGGTACTGGATCATCAGGATTATTGGGAACTCTATCATCAACACTATCTCTACCATTATCTCTTATCCATACTTTGGCCACATCGTGCAAAAATCTTTTATAACTTTTCTTTGAATTGGTATTTAAACCTTTAAAAACCCTGAAAGCGTTGAAAAGAGCACCATTTAGCAAAAACATCACTACCCTTTTCGTCCATTTTTTTGTGCGTCGTACAATTGAATAATATGACAAATACTGATCAGCGCGATCGACACCTTTCATATATTTATTATAATCGATAACGCATTTCGGCTTCCAAATGTTTTCTCTTGTCTTCCAATCAATATTTGCACTTTCTACGATAGTGGAAGAATGGATTGTTGAAATCATTCGAACTGTTCTTTTCGACTGCCAGCATTGTAAAAGAATATCGTTTTGACGACGAAACATAGATTCACCTTTTTTTAAATTTGCATTTTGTAAACATGCAGGAAGACCTCTATTTGTACGTATCGTACCACAACTTCGGAATCCATTTTCTAACAAGACTTTAGCCGTATCGACACTATTATAATAATTGTCTATGTAGACGTGGTGCCACAAGTTTGCATACGGCTGTAGGAGGTGTAAAATTGTCTCCTGAAGTCGACTTCCTTCACCATGATATATTCGGAAATTACATATATATCCTGTTCTTGCTTCACAAACCATTCGAATAAGAATTCTGTATTTATGAATTTTGGAAGCATTATACACCTTGAATGATAGCCGACCTCTCCAGGGTACAATGCTTTCATCCAATGACAACTCTCGTTGAGGCTTATATACTTGTTCAAATTTTTTAAAAAAATAAGATACGATTGGGCGAATTTTTTTAAGGCGTTCTCTTTCATTGATGTCAGTTTCATTATTTGAAAAATGCCATGAATACCATATTTGGCGGAAACGATCTCTACTCATCACTTGTGCAAAAATTGGAGTTTCAATTGTTTTGTCTGTAGACCAATATTCATCCCTAGTTTCTTTACGAACTTTGCCCATAAGTAAAAGTAATCCCAACATTTGTTTCATTTCTTCTGCAGATACGTCTTTCCATTTCACAGATTTTGCACTGTTTTTAAACTTATCAACATTTTGTAAATGATAACGATTAGTTTCTTCTGCCATATAATCGAACAAATCGTTCCCTATGAAAAGTTGAACCACTTCATCTACACTTTCTGAATTATTTGGCATCTCAACAACGCCACTTTGTCCCAAAAATTGTTCAATAATTGGAGGATTATCATGTTCTGACCACTCCAATACTTCATCGTCACTTTGTTTCGAATCGCTATACTGTATTGGTAAAACTCTACGTCTTCTAGGATGAAAGAAGTCTTCATCACTTTCACAGTCACTCTCAAATTCAGTAATATCAGAATCACTGGAAATTTGCTATAAATTATCTAATAATAATTGTTGATAGGTATGAAATGACAAGTCGCTAAAACAATTGAGTAATAGAATTTATAAATATAAATCAACATGAATGAATACGCAATAATGAGAAGTGTGTCAAATGAGATGAAAGATCCTCATAATATTATTATTTATTTATGCCCATACAAAACAAAAACAATTCCCTTTCCTAATTTTGTTACTATATAATAAAATGTTTCTTGGGCAGTCATATCAACATTTTTCGTGAACAATTGTTGATTTGAGTTTTGAATGCAACAAAACAAACAATTTCCATGAAAAACTTGAAATTTATGAAACTAAAATAATTATATGAAGTAATACCTTCAGTTTTATATGAAAACCAATCCGGTAAAAAAACCGTCTCCCGCTTTTAAAGTGCCTACATTCAAAAGGTAAAAATACCCGGCCCGATTATAAGCAGCAGTTTTCACAACGGGTAATTTTACCCGGCCCGCTTTTAATGTGATAATAACTATATAGGCAAAGTTTATTTGAAAATTTATGAAGACTAAGTAAGTTAGGGTGTCACACCATCTGAAATCGATCATCTTATATTTCCAAGCATCTTGATAAGAATGATAACACTAGTTGACAAATTTAATGGTCATCAAGTGAACCAATGGTTCATGGTTCCATAGCATCTACAATTCTTACCCGATTTAAAAGATCTTAAGACACGACTTTTTCATAAAAGAATTTTCTTTCACATTAAATCTTAACATAGTTTTTAAAAATTTTTCTGCGATAAAAAAAGCAAACGAAAAATTTGAAAAAAAGTCGAAATTAAAATTTTTTTTTAAACTTTTGCAATTTTTATAAAGAGCACATCAATACCATTCGATTTAATCATCTATTATGCCGATATAATTTTGCTATCGAGTTATTAAAAAAAAAAACCAAAACTAGTGCCCAAAAACATGTTTTTTGCAAGTATTTCAAAAACTACTTAAGAAAAAAAATGTTGGCATTTTCTTATTTCTCGATCTAAAAGTACCCTAAAAACAGGCAATTCTCAAGAAAAATTATATAACTTAGATTTAGCATACTGAAAACAAAAAAAATGTATAACTCAAGAAATGGTTTAGGAACCAATATAAGAGCATACGTCAAAAATTGTTCGAGATCCAGTTCTCTTATATTCTTCCGAAATGGAATTTCCAGATTTTTTGTGTTCATAAAATCTTAAACTGAATCTTCAAAATTCTTTTAAAAGAATTACCGTATGTACCGTATGGTACCAAGGGTATAATTTTTTGGAAGTTTTATCAAGAGGATTTTCATCTATTAATCTTTACAATTCATTAAAAAGAGGTAACTTTTGTATTCTCTTAGCTTTGCAATCAGATTATAATGGTCTCCAATAATAAATTTTTTTAAAACCTTATGAATTTGGCAAATTGGCAGAGAAATTTACTTATTGTTGAGATCTCGGAAGTTTTTCTAAATCAAGTGAGCTCGGAGTAGTCTTTACTGTTCTGAAAAAAATATAATAAATTTTATTATTTTATTTTAGTATTATTAAGATGATTCTAAGCGCACTATTCGTAGAAGCTTAACGTTTGACGCATATACCCAAAATAAATAACTAATTATAATAAATAACAAATTTCTAAATATGATGACCAAAAATTGGGCGCCGTAGCTTACAATTAAAGGCTTGTAGTGTTTAAACCAAATGCGAATTACAAGCATTCACTTACAAAATTCAGCCACGACGTGTTATAATTATTATATGAAATATAGAACAGACAGAAACATTTTTATACCCTGTACCGTGTGGTACAAAGGGTATATTAAGTTTGTGCAAGCCGAAAATGTATGTAACATATAGAAGGAGACGTCGGAGACACCCCAAAGTTACCTAAAATATGATCAGGGTGAATAGAGAGGTCGATATACACATGTCCGTCTGTCCGTCCGTCCGTGTGAACGCCTAGATCTCAGAGATGGTAAGAGCTAGAGTTACCAAACTTTCACATTAGATCCCATATTATTCCATACGAGGCAAGTTTATTTTATTTTTTTGATATCGGGGATAAATTATATAGCTCCCATGGGGGTTTGAGACGACCTCGACAAAAAAAAACGTTTTAGATGAATAATTCGTTTGTTTATGAAGATATCGTAACGAAATTTGGCAATCGAAAGTTTTTTATAGTTCCCAATCACTGTACCAAATCGAAATCGGTTGACTATATCATATAGCTCCCATAGGACCGATCGGCCAAAATAACTTTTTTAAAGAAAAATTCGCTATATTTCGTTTTTTAATAAAGATATCCTAACCAGATTTGGCGTTTGGAAATTTTTTAGACCACTTAAGCAATGTGCCAAATTTGAACAAAATCGGTTGACTATCTCATATAGCTCCCATAGGTACGATCTTCCAAAAAATCGATTTTTTAACAAAATTTGTTGTGTTTCGTTTGTTTGTTAAGATATTGGGACCAAATTTGACATTCGTGAGTATTTTATAGTTCCTAAGCACTATACCAAATTTAATCCAAATCGTTTGACTAGATCATATAGCTCCCATAGGACCAATCGGTCCAAAAACAAGATTTTTATACAAAATTCGATGTGTTTTGTTTGTTTGTAAAGATATTTGAAATAAATTTGGCATTCATATCTTTTTTAAGGTATTTAAGCACTGTGTCAAATTTTATTGAAATCGGTTGACTTATCATATAGCTCCCATAGGAACGATCGGTCAAAAACAAAATTTTTGCTTAAAAATTCTTCTGTTATTGGTTTTTTGTGAAGAAATCGGACTTTATTACAAGCTAGTGGTACAGGGTATCCTAAAGTCGTCCGCGCCCGACTTTACGTCCGCCATTTTTTCTAGTAACAACATGAAAAGGAACGGCTAGAATTTAAGTACTGAGTCTGGCCTAAGTAATACTTAAAGAAATAATTCTTAAGAAAATTCGCGAATGCCCCCATTTTTTTTACTAGTAGTAAAATGCATAGGAACGGCTGGCATTTAACTCTTTGCTAAGTTATGTAAAATTATTTTCTTGTTTCAAGGAACGAAATTTTTGAAGAATGGTGTATGCTCTCAATTTCTCTTTTTTTCTAAGAACAAAATGAAAAGGACGGCTGGCATTTAAGTCTTTGCTAAGCTTACAAATCGAGTCATTCCTTAATACTGAGTTTCTAAGCGCGAGTCGGTTTTCGAAAATTATTCCATCGGAAAATTTTTAAGGCCTAAGTTTGAGACTCTATATCATCTCAAATCGACCGTTCCAAAAATAATTTTACTGACCATTTTAGAATACCCGTATTTTTTTAATTCTACAAATGAATACTTAGTATACTTATGGATTGGAAAGTTTCTAAAATCTTGTATTCGGATTCAGCGACATAAAAATCATACCCTTGTCGGACATTCGGACTTGGTAAATAATTTTTTTTTGCCTTTTTATCCTTACCAAAAAATCGATTTTCTTCTACGGTCAGAATTTGTTTTTGGGATCGTTTAATCCGAAGTCCAAAAACCCTATTGTCCAGGCATAACTTCCAAAAACCCCTTAAATAAAAGAATTATTAAAAAAACCTAAGTTTTTTCGTTTCAATTATTTTATAGGAAAATTCTTGAGGCCTAAGCTTGAGACGTTATTCCATCTACCGTTCTACAAATAATTTTTAGACAATTTAAAAAAACCCCCCATTTTATCAACTCTACAAACGAATACATCCGAACTTTTAAAATGGGACGTTTTCAGAATCCATTCTTCGGAACCAGCGACCAAAAAATCATACACTTGACGGATATTAGGACTCGGCTAATATTTTCTTGAGTTTTTATCTTGACAAAAAAAAATTGATTTTCAGCTTTGGTTAGAGCTCCGAATTCGAATTCCAAAAACCCAAATGGTCTGACATAACCCCTTAACTAAAAGAACAGCCAACTAAATAACAATTTCCATGAAAGAAATTTGATTTTTTGAAGCCAGCACAAAATAGAATAAAATAGTTTCTTGTGATTTTTTAACACCCGTCAAAAAAAGAAGATTTTCGGCTTTGGTCAGAACTTTTTTTTAAAATCACTAAATTCGAGTCAGATATTTAGAAACCCTATTGTTGAAACATAATCTCCACAAACCCCTAAAATAAAAGAACTGCTAGTTGCTAAGTGTAAAAAAAAAACAAAAACGAACTAAAATAACTATTTCCATCAAAGAACTTACATCTTCGAAGCCAGCTAAACAGACTCACCTACTCACAAAAAATCGACTAAAATAGTTTCTCTTCAAATTGTAGAGCACCCTGTATGCGCCGGCGCACAATCACAAAAAAGCGCAATATACAACAAAACAGTCGACACGACCGACACAACGTTGATTGTCGTCGCGGCGGTGGCGCGGGCTAAAGCAGCTCAGCATCGGCATCAGCATCAGCTTTGGCCTCAGCCTCAGTCTCAGTCCAAGTCTCCGTCTCAGTCCCAAGCTCAGTTCCAGCTCGAGATCGAGCTCGCGTCCGAGCTGTGGAGCTCGCATTCATTGTGGTACATGCATAACTATTTAACGTATGCTCGTATGTATGTATGTATCTATGTATATGTATGTTTGTATCTATGTCTCACTGTAGGTATGCGCTGCGAATGTACGTGCGTTGCTTTATGTGTGTGTGTATCTCTACCTGTAGGTTTTAACTGCACTACTACTTTCACAATACATTATATTTGTAAGCCAAAACAAAAACAAAAAGAATAAAATACGGCGTTAAAGGCAAATTCGAAATGAGCAGCGTTTGTTTTCGAAAAGGCGCAAAAGTCAGGAGCGGTTCTCTGTTTGGCTCAGCAGCGGTCAGGCCGCAATGAACTTTCAAAGGTGGCGCAAAGTTGTGTGAGAAATATTTTTGTTAATGTGACGTCACAAAAAAATGTTTGTTAATGTAAAGCTGTTTTGAAGTAGAGTTTAGGGATCTCAATTATATAGAAAATAATTCCAGTATTAATTTTTAAATTTATTTTTCAAATCGGTTATTTATGTCGATACTCATCATAAGAAGAAGTGAGTATAAAATCGAAAAATAAAATTCCTTTTTTTTATATTTTTTTAAATGGGCCATATATGATATATCGGAACGTTATGTTATCACTAATTTTTATACTGTGTACCTTTAAGTGCAAGCCGAAAATGTATGTGAATTATGGCGGAAAATATCGTAGACCCCCAAAGCTACCTAAAGCGTCATCCGAGTGATTAAAAAGAGTCGATATAGACCCATCCGCCATAGAGAAATGTCCTACTGACTAGATCGTCACACTGAGCATATATTGGAAGAATTTAGTTTCAGATTTAGCGGCCAGATTGAATTTTGTTTCTTGAAAATTAGACAGTCTATAATGGGGGATCAAACTTTTTTTTGATAACCAAAAATAGGCAAATTTTAAGAGCTATGACACCTTATTTTCAAAGTTATCCTAGACTGGTTAGATTGCTAAGCTAAGTATGTGCTGGAAGAATTGTCGTTCAGATTTAGCGCTCAGATTGAATATTTTCTTTGCTTTACTTTCCTTTTTTATAAAGGGCCCTTGAAAATTACACAGCCTATAATTTGGGATCGAACATTGTTTAGTAAAAACTTGATATTTTTTAGAGCTCTTGACATCTTATTTTCATTATGGATTATTATATACTGCTAAAAAAAATCGGCCTGATTTAAAGATATTTGGTCATAAAATCGTCACTAAATGTTCACAAGCTTTTCTTGTTGTAAATTTAAGAAGACTGTCCCTAATTTAAGACTTTTATTTTATAATTCCAGAATTTTAATATTTTTTGGTCTCATTTCAAAAATTAATTTGATTGAATATTCAACATTTATAAAAAAGTGACCTGATATCAAGATTTTGGATCATAAAATCAGGTACGAAGATCTTTGGGAAGTAGATCTAGCTGACGTATCGCAAGCTTTTTTTATTGTCAGTTTAAGAATGCTGTTCTTAACTTTTATTTCATAATTCAAAAGTTTGAATATTATTTTAGATTTTTTGGTCAAATTTTTAGAATCAATTATTGTAATTCTTCTACACTGATAAAAAAAGTGGCCTGATTTCAAGATTTCGGGTCATAAAATCATGCCAAATAGTCATAAAATTATCGCAAGCTTTTTTTGATGTTAGTTAGGGATGATGATCTATTTCTTAATTCAAAAATTTAAACTTATTTAAAAATTTTTGGTCTCATTTTAAGAATAAAAATCAAGAATTTAAAATCTTGATTGAAAGTTTTATTTTTTTTTATCAGTGTAGAGAGTACTCTGCTATTTTTCGAGCTATATCGCCCATATCAAGAAAGAGAAATATGATTAATTTAAAAAATTATATATAAAAAAACTAATTTTTATGTTTTTAATTTTATACTCACTTTTTCTAATGATGACTTACTGTCTCGAAATAAATAACCGATTTGAAAAATAATAATAAATTAAAAAATAATTCATTTTTATTATTCTCATTTTAAGAATTTAAATCATGATTGCAGAAATCTTGATGAAAGATTTTATCAATCTTAAGAACGCTCCTCAAGTCTTTTAATATATTGACTATATCATATATACAAAAAAAAAAGAATGAAATTTTTATTTATCAATTTTTTACGAACATTATTTCTTATACTGATTTACTATGTCGAAATAATTTAAAAAAAATCTTTATATTAGTCTGCTTATTTATAGAATTGTTTATTTTTACATTTTGTTAGCACCTTTTAATTTTTTGCATGGTATTTCTCTTTAAGTTTATCTCCACTTTCGTTTTTGAGATGACTAACTAAGCAATATACATTATTTCGTTTTATTTGTAACCCAAAGTTATTAATCGAAATAAATTTTTTTATTATACTTTAATGGCAAAACAGTTTTTTGCTTCTTTCTTTAGTAAAACTGGATTTGTAATTTTTTGTTGGTTCCCATATTTTTTAATTATCTTTGATTTCGCAGAACCTAGAGATGTTGGGATCAGTTCAAAAAAATCAGTTCAGTCAAAAGACATTTTAGTCTGTCAGTCTTTTAAGAGAATTATAAAATAAAAAGGATCAAAGATATATGAGATTTATTTAAACAAGTCGTATTGAGACCCGTCGAGAGGGGAGGGATCGAGGACTTTTTCCCCCGGAAACGGAACTCTCGAAGGGGCCCGGACTCGAGAGTCATTCGCGAACTTTTTTGTTTAAAAAAAATATAGTTAATTATCATTCTACCAGAGTACGGAGCTCTACTATACTTTTTTGTTTAACCATATCGAATGTTATTATTATGATTGCAATGATAGAATATAATATGGCGATACAAAAGTGTATGTTATGGAGCTCTTTTTAGATCTGCATTGAAGTTTTAAGAAATGCATCATTATGATTTTATCAAATCATCAATTCTCTCAGAAATCCTTTTCATACTTTTTTTTATGTTGATCTCATACTTTTCAGCAATAATACGTATTTTCATGAATTAAGAAAAATTGGTAGGGGCCCGGATCCGAGATTTCCCTCGGGGCCCGGATATTCTTTCTACGGCCCCGGGGCCCGGATATTCTCTCTACGGCCCTGGTGGTAGTACCGAATTAAAAAATGGTTTAGTACTTACTTACTAGTAAACCTGTAGCCCAAATCATTTCTTTACTAAGTACAGACACTTGTTTGGATCGTTCTTATATTTTTTGTACCTCATATTTCGTAATTCTTTGAAAAGATTTAGTACTTACTAGTAAGCCTGTACCCCAAATCATTTCTTTTCTAGTTACTGCCACTTGTTTGGATCCTTCTCATAGTTTGACTTACTAGTAATCCTGTCAGTACGCCAATTCATTTCTTTACTAGATACTGCCACTTGTTAGGATCTTTGTAACTTTTTTGGCACATTGTAATTCTTTTAAATTTCTCCAATATTTGCAGCTGTAACTCTAAGTAGATCCTGCTCACATTTTTACTTACTAGTAACACTGTCTTTACCCTTATAAACTTCTTTACTAGATACTGTCACTTGTTTGAATCCATTTTATTTTCGCACCTCGTAATTTGTAATTCTCCTAAATTTCTCAGAAACTTACAGGTGTTACTAAGTCAGATGTCTTTTCAGTCTGCAAAGTCAAGCAAGTAAAGCTGCCAAAATCCTCAGACAATTATATCGCATTTCCATTTTTTCAACCTTACAAATTACTATATCCGTCTAGTCTGCAAATTGCCTTGATCTGTCTGCTTCACTTTTAACTGTCTTAAAAACGTACAAAAAATTTCGTATTCCACCTGCATACAAATTGAACTAGTGACGTCACGCTCTTTCAAGCGACACCGCTCTCTGAGTAACACAAACCGCATAGCTAAGCATAATGCTTAGAAGCTGCCTTGCGCTTATTCAAGCGACGCTAGCCGAGTTTCAAACCTATTTCGAAAGCTAGCCAAGTCACAAACATTTGACGTGAGCGCGCAGTTTGTTGCCTAAGTCTTTTGTTATTTTTGCCTGATACACAAAATAAATTCATACCTGGCCAAAAGAGAGAGAGAGAGTTGGAGAGCGAATGAGAGTTATGCAGGTGTACACACACATAGACAGAGGTAGACAATTTACCTGAGCGTAGACGGTGTGTGTGTAAGTGTGTGCGAGTGTGTGTGTGACTCGTGTAGAGACAAATATCATCGATGAATTTGAGCCAGCCATGTTACCTGTGTGCGGCAACGCGCTCTCTCACTTGGCTTACGAAAGAGATGAAACCATAAAAAGCAATAATAATCACACACACTTGTGCATTAGCGCGCTCACCTGTACGCTCACAGCACCTTTTGGAACACCAATACTAAGACCAAGACGCAGCGTCAGCCAGCCAGCAGAGGCAGAGGCCGAAGCAGCAGCAGCAGAGGCAACAGCAACATTCAACAGTTGAACAATCTCCAATTGACTCTTTGGGCATTATAGCCCGAGCTCAACGTTCAGCCGCGACAAGTTTTTCGTACCTTTCGTGCAGCGAGATACATTTTTTTCGCTTTTGCTCTTCAAATAAATATTTAAAACGCATTATTTTGGCAAAAAAAAATTTCTCGAAATTCATACGTTAGCTGTATAAAAAAATTTAAATGTTTTGTGTAAAAATTGCGTTAAAACAAACGTAGCAAAGTGAGCAAATATAAAATATATATATAAAGTTTAGACTAAACAAAAAATTCAATTTGTAGTGAAGAAAAAAAAAAAATTGTGTTGAGCGCAAGCGTGTTGGTATGTGTGCGTGTATCTATGTGGCTGCGCATGCGTCTGTGTGAGTGTGTGTGTGTGTGAGTGTATCAGTGTGTGTGTGTGCTGAGTGTAATGTAGAATTTGTGAACTAAAACGAGACGCCATCAATGCGAAGCTGAGGCAAAAGATACTCTAGCTATAAAATTCAAAATAAAAATAGTGATTAATAACAAATGCCAGCGAAAATAACAACGACAACGCAAACAACAACAACAAAAGTGCGCAAATTGCCAAATGCCACGACAACAACAACAACAACAATAAAAATAACGTAAAAGAGCGCGCGTAAAAACGTAAAAATTAAATAATTTAAAACTATAAAATATAAAAGCAAAAAAAGATACAAAAGATGTCTAAACAGTCAAAAGACGCAAATGGTTTTTACCTCATTAAAGTCTTTTAGTCATTAAACACAAAAATATAAAAATAGCAAAATTAAAACTAAAGTTGTATGCAAAAATTAAAGTTATCATAAAAAAAAAAGTAGCTCATAAATACAATACACAAAAAGTATCTCATAAATACAAGCGCACATGCTGGGCGTAAGTGTGTGCGTGTGTGTGTTTGTATATATAAATGTTAAAGTTTTAAAGCGCTTGGCAAAAATGCACACAGGCGCAGCTACATGCAGCAGATACAACAACAGCAACAACAACAACGTCAGTCGCATATTAGAAGCTTAGTGGCGCATTGTGTAAGCCAGCTTGTCGACCAAGTCAAGACAACAACAACAACTACACCACACGAGTGGCGAAAGGTGCACCCACCAACAAACAAACAGCAGCTCCAGCCACAGTTCCAGCCAGGCCAACAGCAACAAGCCAACGCGCAGCCGCAGCGCAAGCCAAGACAAAAAGATACATACACACATATACATCTATCTACACACATACATAAAGTAGTCGTAACGATTAAGTGCCCGTTGCTTTGGTATTGGTATCCAACCGTCCAACTTTTTTTTTTTTAGTTCGTTTGTTGTTGATGGTGTTGGTATTTTGGCCAGAAGCTGACATGCGCCCGCAGGCCACAAGATTCAGAATTGCCAAAGCCACAAAGCCACAGTGACAGTGAACGCAGTGCACACACCACAGCACCAGTGTGCTGCACAGTGGTACAAGATACTTAACTACTTGTTGCAAAATTATCAAATCTAAAACGCGTTCGTTCAATTTATTTAACTACAAATATTTTATAGTGCGTGCCGCCCGTGTCTGTGCCATAGATTTAGAACTTATGCGGAAATTTAGTGCCAAAATCCTGAGAACAACATTTACCTGTTGCAGCCCAACAACAACAAGAACAACAACAGTAGCATATAAACAACAACAACAACGAGCAGAAGAAGTAGCGCTGTGCACTAGCTAAGCCGCCCTCTCTAATGGCACACACAGCTGTCAAGTAAGTACAAACACACACAGATACTCACACTCACGCAGACACTCACGCATAGTAATTAAAAATGCATAAAATAAAGGTAGTCAGTATTCTCAGTACCAAGAACTAGTGCTTAACTGAAGATCGTCGTACACTTTCTCAACACAGCCAAATGAATATCGATTGCCGAGGTTGTTAGCAGACCGCCCGACTGTCATTAGTTAGTCCATTTGTGAAGACCTCAACACCTGTATAGACCACAATCGTATCTAACTAAAGCCAACTGCCTCGTTACTTCGATTCTGGAGAGAACTTTTTCGTGACTCACGAGGCGTCTACTCCCTCTAACCTAGGCCAGTCTCAAAGCTAACTACTTCTCTACAATCCCACAGTCTTTCATTATTTCAATTCTGAAGAGAACTTTTTCGTGACTCACGAGTCATCTACTCCCTCTCCAAAGCTTATGCGTCAGACTCACCATTTACCAAGGCTGTTGGCTTGTTGGTTGTAATACCCAGTCTTTTCTATCTAACGCTGCAATAATCTAGCCCGATATCAAAGCGTCTACTCCATTTTCACAGCTTATGCGTCGAACTCACGAATTACAACGTCCTATACTGTTGGCTATTCCTATCAATGCATAATATGAGGGTTATAAATCAGATCTGTGGATACTTCAACTCCTGCACAGGGCTAATAGCCAGCGTTTTCTAATCCCAATCGTATCCAACGCTGCAATAACCTAGGGCGGTGTCAAAGCTAAATACTTCCCTATAAGCCTTTCATTACGTCAATTCTGAACAGAGCTTTTTCGTGACTCACGAGTTTTCTATTCCCTTTCCACAGCTAATGCGTCGGACTCACGATTTACAACGTCTTAGACTTTTGGCTACCCATATCGATGCACAATATGAGGGTCATACGTCCCGTTCAGTGCATAATATGAGGGTTATAAATCAGATCTCCTGTGGATACCTCAACGCCTACCCAGGGCTAATTACCAGCGTTTTCCAATCCCAATGTTATCTTACGTTGAAATAACCTAGGCAGGTATTACTTCCCTACAATCCCGCAGTCTTTCATTACTTCAATTCTGGTCAGAACTTTTTCGAGACTCACGAGCAGTCTACTCCCTTCTTCACATTGCTCACGATGCTTTTAACTAACGGATCACGAGGCCAACAGGGTCTCCCTGTCACTGTGTAATATCGAGATTCAGTAATCAGATTTCCTGCATAGTCGTCAATTGCGTATATCTTAACATCCAGTTGTAATCGACCTCTGGTTTAGTCCAGAACAACCGTTGGGAAAGCTCAGCTATGCACTAGGGTAGATGTCACAACAAACTTTCATAAGTTTGCTGAAACTTTCGATATTTGTAAGTAATACACAATTTACTTTAAGTTGTAAAATTATATTATCCGCCTGTTTGCGGTCTATTAGCACAATGACACTTACACCGGAGCCCGCTACGCTCTACCATTTTACACAAACAAAATATTATTAGCAAATATATTTTCATAAAACAGAGTTACACTTAAACCACAGGACCAATTGCCACCGCTCCCCGTTTAAAATCGATTTTTTTAAATTCCATATTTTATATTTTGCCCTCCTAGGCTCTGTTTACTGTAATGCGAATGTCTTCCGTTAGTCCTGTCTTAGAAAGAACTAGTCCGTGTCTCATGAGTTGGCAGTCCCTAACCACCGCTTTTGCTTTCAACTCACGAGTTACATGGCTCTTCACCGCAAATCAACAGATACTTAACAATATAATTCAGCACAGAAATAGTTCGCGAATTCGCCAACTAGTTAATTATTTAATTCCGCACAGTGTTTCGTGACTCACGAGTTGTCTACGCACTAGCAATTGAAATTTTATATCAACAGCCTTATCTTTTAATACAATACAATTCTACACAGAACTAGTTCGAGAATTCAACAGCTAGTTAACAATACAATTTAGAATAGTACTATTTCGTGACTCACGAGTTGTCTGCCCACTAGCAATAGCCATATCTTTTACTTTTTTATACATCCTACTCTTTTAAATCACGATTTACTAATCAACACTAAGGCTTTAGGCTAAGCTTTTTGACTATAGTGTTTATACGATATATTGGTTAAATCTCTTTGGTTCCCTTGATAAGCGTGCGATAATCGTAGGGAAATAGCATGCAGATTAACAGCTTAAGATACTTTGTTAGACCTATTGGGTTTTCCTTAAAAGATCGTACTTAAATTAAATTTCGGTCTAATAATGGATAGAGCAACGGTCCAATCAGATATAGTTTCAATCGGGTTTTAAATTAGGGTCACAATTTTTCATTTAATTTCGCTTTTATTTTTCTTAATTATGCGTCCATCCGTCAATGTGGTGGACATTTCTTGCCAACGATCTTCAAATTCAGATGAGAATGGTTTGAAGACCCGTGTTTGGTCTGCTCAAAAATCGGAAACAGACAATCGAGAGTCCTATTTTATAAAACTCTCAATCTCTGAAACACGAACACTCTTCTAATGATGAAAAGGAAATAAGATAAGAAAAACTTGGAAACAGAGGCTGGGTCTGCTCAAAATGGTTAACAGAATATCGATGGTCCTCTTTTATAAAACTTTGAATCTCTGAAAAACGAAAAATCTTCTAATTCAGATGAGAATAGATTGGAGCTAGGGGTTGAGTTTGCTCAAAATGGGTAACAGAATCTTAAGGGGCATATTTAATAAGACTTTGAATCTCTGAAAACCTTCTTTTAAATCTTCTAATTAGGTTGGCGTTGATGTGACCCCTCGCCAATCTCAGCTGATGACGTAGAAGACATTAATAAATCATAAACAGTCAGTGAAAAAGGCGTTTATGTGACTCTTCCTTGGCAAAAAGAGGGTAATGTTCCAATATACCTAAAAATTCCATTTAATTTGGAAAAATCGCAAGTATATCAGAACGTGAAAAAACCTGAACTAAATCTCTTCAAACCGCAGATTCCTTTCAGGAGCTTATTGGTGACACATAAGCCAAAAGCTAACAACTAATTTTAAAATTCTTAAAGCAGCGGTGGCAGCGTTTTTCTTTTCTAAACCTACTCAGAATATCTTTTCACGAAAAACGTGGCGTGAGCTGAGCTCTGTTTTACTCGTCCTCATTCTTGCGGTTAAAGTAATACTCTATTAGTTCTCTACCAACGATTGATTGTGAAAAGGTAGAGCAGATGTTAGAGCAGTTGACTCTGGTCACTAATCTGGAGATAACTACAGATTAACACAATTCGTTTCTCTCTCAATTCTCTTCTTAAATTATTTTGCGATGATTAGCTCGAAGCACGAATACTGGAGATTTGTAGCCCTTCTTTTCCAAATGCATTTCGTGACGCTGATGATTGATACAGTGAAGCAAACAGGACTAGCTTGAAACATTTTCTTGAAATTTGAGCTAGTGCCCAAGAAGGGATCTAGCAAATATTTGCTAGATATTGAAATAGTGAACAGTAGTTCGGCTCCCTTTTAAGGCTGAAATCTCTGAATCTCTGCACCAGCAGCATCATCATCATCATCATCATCATCATCAACAATAACATTATGATCATCAACGTCTTCTGAATTGTCGTGTTTCTTACCCCTCGTAAACGCTTTATATAAAGAACTAGCGAACTAACTATTCTTTTCTAAAACCTTTTTGTTTGAAGATGATTCGCCAAATAAGCTGGACAGAATTCATATTCTCCAAGTCCTTTTCACTTTTTGCTGTGTGATGAGTCTAACCATTCCTACAAAATGGGACCTCAGGTTTTAGAAAAGTCACCTCACCGCTCTGTCTATAAACAACTAACATCGTTAGTTCACACTTTTTTCCAAAATCCTTTACGCGCCTTTATTTTTGATGCATCCAACCCGAACTAACTCATAATTGTAGCTCACTCGGTTCAGTGCAGTGGTGGCAATTAACCCTCCTCCTATACACAAAAGTCCAACTCGACTGTAGTCAACATTAGCGATAGAGCCAGCCACCAAACAAAGCACCCTATAAAAGTCGCAACTGCTGCGCAGACGCAAACGTCGCCGTCGTCATCGTCATCGTCAGTTGCCGTTGTCGTTGTTATTTCTTTTGTAGTTGCTGTGTTCCTTGTGTTGTTGTTTTTATTATTGTTGGTATCTTTGGTTTGGTTTCGCGCACACATTCCTCTTTGTTTGGTTTATTCCGAAGTTACTTGTGGCCCGTTGTCGCTGCCACCGCCGCTGCCCCTGCCTCTTACCGCCGACCAACCTTGTCGTCATCATCATCATGGTAACAGCAGCAGGTAATGGTATTGGTAATCATGGTTAGAGCTGCCATGTTAGAGGGAAAGAGAGAGACCATTTGGTTAACAGAGCGGGAGCGAAAAGGGATCAAAAGGTGTTGCTCTTTGTGTGTGTGCGTGGATGTGTTGTAGCTGGCTGCTGTTATGGCTCCGGCTCCCTTTCAGCCTTAAATCTCTCCAGCAGCAGCAACATCATCATCATCGTCATGATCATCAACCTCTTGTGGATTGTCGTGTTCCGTGCGCGCTGTATTCGAAAATCGATGATGTTGGAGTGTTTTTGATTACGTCTGTACGCCTCGTGTGTATCTTTTTACCAACGTCGTCGGAGTCGGAGACGTCTTCGACGTCGTCGTCCCAGTCGTTGTCATTCTCCTCTCTTTTTCTCTTTGACTTTTTGTTGTTGTCTTATACACATATATTTTATTTTTGTTAGTTGCCGCACATTGATGATGGTGATCAATTTGGAGCTGTAGCTCTGGAGCTGCGATTATGGTACAGTAAAAAAAATGAACATCGTCGTCGTCGTCGTCGACGTCGTTGAACACGCACAACTCACACAGATACACTTGCACACAGCTACAAACTCACACAGATACTTTTACACATTTAACCCACACACAAAAGCCAACAACACGCTAGAGGGAGAATTTCGTGAGAGAGTTATTTTATTTTCTTGTTCATGTTAACGTTTATTGTTTTTCTGCTTCTTGCTCTTTTCTCTTCTTCTTTTTTCTTACCTTTATATTATAACGTCTCTTCGCTGCTTTCAACTTGGCCTAAGTTATTGATGGCCCGGCTTTGACCGGTGGGTTACATGGAGTCTTTTTTTATACGATATGTTTGTCTTTCATGAGTTTTGAGTTGAATGCGCACACAACAAATATTATGCCTAGGGTTGGACTCGGGGAAATTATATCAAAACATAAAATGATTTCAAATGGGGTTTGTTCGAATTGTTGTAGGCGTTGTCTTAGCCCAAAGAATGACTCTAAAATTGTGCCCTACCTAAATGTGTTGAATGTGAAGCAAATAGATTTTGTGCAGCGTTGTTTTCTTTTTTAACGATTGATTTTTAAAGAGGTAGCTGTGGGACAATAAAAATCAATAAGTTTTTAGAGATTATATCGGTACACCTTTTGAGATACTTACTTTACAAACTTCTTATTGAAGAACTATTATTGAAATGTATTTAAAAGAGTATGACCAAAAAGAGGGGTACTAGATACGAATAGAACATACTAAAAGTACCTAATCAGCTTCCCCTAATCCAATGGTTGAACCTTTTAACGACATGCTGTGAGATGAGCTAGAGACTCAATATTACTTTATAGCTATTTTCTCATATTATACTTCATCGCTTTCTAAATATTTTATTTCTTTTTATAATCTAAGGTCAACTTACCATTAATGTAAAAAGTACGATAAATAAATTAAAAATACATAACTAAGGAAAGTAGCTAAAGACCTGGATTTACGATAGATGAAGTTTAAAAAGAGGAAATAAACATTTTGAGAAGCCAAAGAGCGTTGAAGAAATTAAATGTAGTACGATTCGGAATTGGGGAAGGATGTTCCAAGAGGCAAAGTCTAAGGATAGGTGAAGCAATAGAAGATACAGAAAAAAGACTAATTGTATATAGCTCTTGAACACAACAGCGGAAAGCGATCAAACGAAGTTTAACTGGATGCATGAAGTGTTGAGACTAATATAAGGACTTAGGCTGGAAGACACGGTTAAAGAAGTTCGGTGAAAAAGTTCGTGGAAGAGTAATGCACATAAGAAATCTGCCAGAATCATGTTGACAGTAGAACTGTTCGAATCCAATTTATGCTGCTTCTGTCATCCTAGACTCCCGTTGGAGCATAGGAGCACCCCAATTTATGCTGCTAATAAAACTAAACTAAAGCTAAAAGCAGTCTTCTGAAGAAAATAGTCTATATAACTCCTATTTGGAGCATATGGCATCGTGACGTCAAGAAGTGTTTCAGGTAGTTAGGTTGCTCGCCCTCCATACCCTAGCGTGGTTGTGGAATTCCCATCTGAGCCTCCAAGCAGATGTTTTGTCTGTTTTGGTCCGCGAGTGGTATTTTATTTTCCACTTAGCCCTGCACATTGCCCAGCATCCTCCTATCGGCCACCTGGGGACGAGTCCGATGGGAGACAGGTAAATCCACACGAAAAAATACTACGAAATCTAATCAAAAATATGTCTGTTGAGGTTTACTATTAAAAAGATTTTAAAGGTGGTCTCCCGAGTATGCTTACGTTTGCCTTTTAAAGACTTAATTTTCAGATGATTGCAAGTTACCTAATCTTTTATGTTTTTTAAAGAGTTTTTGAACAGGCTTAGTAGAGAATTATTATTTTTAAGTAGGGTAAGCATAAAATTTTATGGTTGTGGCCAATTGCATAATTTGTATGCCTTGGCGAGTTTCTTGATGTTTTGGGCAAAATAATGCAAAAAGAATATTTTATTGCCTTCCGGTAGATGATTTTTTTGCATTTAAAATTTACGTCTTATGTACCGAAATGACGAGCTCTTCCGTAATGTTGTAGAATTCTGTAAGTAAGTTAATCATCTTATACTCTAGCTTCTAGTTATTACTATGAAGTATTTGAAATATATTTTACAAGGTATCATCCATAAATTAAGTGATGCTGATATTCAGTAAAATAGACCATCCGCTTCCCATTCTGACGCAGTAACCGAGTATTTTTGAAGATTTTCCATATGATTTTTGTGTCTCGTGACGAGTCGTCAGACCTCCCTGAAGCGTCACTTACTTTATGAATGATCCAGCATGCAAAAATGTGATCAGCCATCATCTCGGGATGGGATCTTGCTAGAGACTTCGCTGACAGCTTCTATCATCCTTGAGATTAATCGCTTCTTTTTTTGTTTTTAGGGTTAGGTATAGGTAGTCATTCAAAACCTATTTCCGCCGAATATTGATTGTGTGTCTTCCGGAAGACTTCGCTGACATCTTCCATCATCCATGACATTAATTACTCGACTTGATGAATTTTGTTATTTCATTCTGGGAGAATTATTTTCTTGGAGATATCGCCTTAAGGCTGCTGATTTGTATAAAGGCTTTTTACTAGTTTCATATAGGCTAGGGAATTCACCCGTTTAGGGGGAGGGAGGTCTTGAAAATACCACTCGTAGTCACTCCACCGTCTGTAAGAAATATTTTTGCTTATTGGTTCCTTAAATTTGCAAACTTTTCAACCTAGGACTTATGAATGACTACGTGACAACTAGACAGAGGGTGGAGGGGTTTAATATTGAGTCACGTAGTTTGGATACGGCCCCCTACTCACCAATTCAGCAGGTCTTTCCCCCGAAAAGTTAGTATCCATTGGTGACCATTGATAGTCCCTAAGCCCATTTCTTAATTTTTTTTAAAGCTCTCCATTTTAAAGAATTTCAGGCCTAGCTACCTCCAGGCCTGATGACAGTTACAGATTGCCACTGATGAGTCTTGAAATAATAATAGTAATACAATTCGGTAACTTTTACACGTCCCAGCATTTTGTGAGTCTAGCTCCAAATGACAAGTTGATTGTATCCAAGAAAAGTGACAGCCATTGCCGACTTTTGATAAACTCCTAAACTTACTCTCTTTAAAGTCCGCATTCATTTTTAAATCTTCTCTATAGAACTTCGCCACTAAGGAGTATCTAGTCTATGCTGTGGACTTCCCCAGGGAACCCCTGGAACTTATAGAGAACTTCGGCACAGGGTGAGCATCTTAATTATCAACCATGGTGAGATGTGCGCAGAGAAGTGTTAATTGAAATTTGTTTGGAAAGGAAACAGATCAATAAAATTGGCACTTAAAATGTTTGAGATGTAGGTCTGCCTATCGACAGATAAAGCTACCCAGGCCCGATGAGAGCGAGAGGGAAATGTAGGATTCCCGTGGTATTTTCTTAGGGGCTCAGTGAAATTACTGTCGTACTTTTGTGATTCAATTTAATGGTGTAACAGAGGGTCCGGCACATTTTCCCCCTGGTCCGGATATTCTCTCTAGGACTGTTGCTACCAATATTGATTTCGACACCAACAACGACTTTTATAAAGAAATTATGTTCGTCTTATTAGTTCCTTTATCGAGGGACTATGCTCCACTGGAATTCAAGGATATGCAGAAGAAGAGATATGTTCGTCGTTTGCTCTTACATTGCACAAATAGGTCAATATTTGAGTTCGGCAAAGAGTGCTCCTGATGAATTTCCAGATTGTTATATCAAAAGTATTGATTACCTTTGCATGTTTACAAAAGCAACATGACGTCATGAGATGTTGACTGCTTTTACAAGTTTCCAAGCATTCTTTGACAGAACCAATGACTGAGAAAACTCCCAATATATGTAATTAAATTTCATAGGGGCTCTGGGCAAAAAACCTGTCTCAAAGCTCTACATAAACTCAACCAAAGTTTGCAGCCCAATAAAAACCCGCCAAAAAAAAAATTATACACTCTATGTAGATACTTTACTCTCACCACTCTCACCGCACTGGCATTTAGGCGCCCTAAGGCACATGGAGTACCATGAGTACCAGTAGTTTACAATGGCGCACCTAAGCTTTACCGCTTTCAGACATTCCCGAAATACTGTCTATAAGCACAAATTGACCTGTTTTCATTTTTAAGTGTTGACTATAAAGAGCTGGGCGGGCAGTAAAACAATTTCCTTTTGCTAATTACCTTTCTACTTTCTTGGCAATAAGTTGGTAATAAAACTAAACATGAGATCGCATCTTTGTGGCTTGGAAACTTTGACTGAAGCGTGGGCCATGTGCCGCGTGTTTATATCTTATCTTAGAGGTTGCAAGTGAGCGAGATTTTCACCAGAGCATCAACTATAACCAGAACAACAACAACAACAATTATCATTAGCAATATTGACCGGTTCGTTGTTTTGGCGGGCTTGCCGGCATTATTATCAACATCATCATCAGCAGCAGCTACGCTGCGACGTCATCATCATCACCATCACCATCGTCGTCATCGTCATCTGTTTAGTGTTGGTGGTAGTGATGACGACGACAACTGGAACTGCGACTCTGACTGTGACTGTGTGACTTGTGGCAGTAGTACAATATTGTTGTGTATTGTGTGCCAAAACTAGTCTATACGCGTACCACATGACACTGACCTCACCTACTAACGGAACCCAGCAAAACCAGCATCGTCGAGGAACAAACTCTACTTGGTGGCTGACTGGGCTGACTTGACTGACAAAACAAGTTTATCCACATCTCCAGCTTCGGCATGAACTTTGCGGCGGGCAGAGTAGCCGCCGCAGCAGCAGCACCACAAATTTTTGGTATGGTGTGTGGTGGCTTTTATCAAACAAAAATACATGCGGGGCATACTCTATACTATACACTTATAATGCTGGGCCCGGTCTGTTTTGGCGGGCGGCCCGACGAACCAGAAAGTCAGCGTCAGCTTTAGCCAACTTCTGGATTAGGTCAAGGATTGGCGCTGGTGGTGGTGGTGGTGGTGATGGTGATGGTGTTTAGCCTGTTGTGTGCTACTTTGACTCGTTGTTGTTATGGTTGTTGTTATTATTATAGTGGTTGTTGTAGTTGTTGTTGTTGGCTCGCTACCGGTACCTGTTCTGAAGCGGCTGCCACAACAAGTTGTTGCTTGCTGGAGCTGCACTGTGGCTGTTTTGTTTGTTGTTTGGTTTGGTTAGCTCTCTGGGCGCTTACGTCTTGAAAATCCCTCATAAACATGTTTTTTAGTAGTTGTTATAAATATAGCAGATTCTGTATATGCGAGGGTGGGTTGATGAATCAAAGATTAGTTGGAATGGAAAATATTTTATTGTTAGTCAAGCCAAGGTCAATACTTGAAGACGACTAAAAGATAGTTCCTTCAGGGAACCTATCCTCCTTCCGTGCTTGAACAAGGGAAGATAGCAAACTGGCCTGGAATTTGTCCGGCCCCTTGTCTCCTCACTTCATTTCGTGGTGAGCTTAGGTGTCGTACCCTAAATTTTTTAATCCTCCCCCCTCTCGGTGGTGACCAACTGCAGTATGTGCGAAGACCCCCCTCCATCCCCATTCGCGTAACCAAGCGTGGTATTTTCAAGACCCACCCCTTCTCCTGTACGGCCCCTTATTGCACAATTTTTAGCTTTTGGCCTTGATGACTGAGCCATGGTAGAAGCTCCCGTCTTTTTCTATCTCTTTTTTTGTTTCTAAGTCAATAATCGATAGTGATCTTTTGATTCTTTTTGGGGTAATCCACGTTATAGCTCTTACAGTGTTCCGAAAAACGGTCGACAACAGACCCATCTTCTTCTTATTTGATGCATGCTGATTTGTAGAAGCAAAGAAGAGTAAAATATTAAGGCCTAACATCCAAAAACACTCCTTTGATACAATGATGGACAATGGACAAGAGTGAGCAATCATGGAGTTCTTTAAAGAGGCCTTTAGATTTGAAAATCCATGAAACGTTCGCATTATTGCTCTACTCCGGCCTAGATCACACGGAGATCTTACTACGGTGATGCTTAAAAAGAAGCAGAAAAGTAAAATAAATAGCGCGACGGAGTGGCGATTGGAAGGGTGATTGAGTTAGAGAGAGAGAGACCAAAGGGCCCCTATTTCACATTATTGCTCTATTCCGGCCTAGATCACACGGAGATCTTACTATGGTGATGCTTTAAAAGAAGCAGAAAAGTAAAATAAATAAATCGACGGAGCGGGGATTGGAAGGGTTCGGTTAGCTGTGTGGACATTATCGTCGATGGTTTTTTGTTTTTCCTCCTTCTTGGGTTCCACTTAAAGGGGCAAGGCACTGCGACCTTTTATAACCTACCCATAAATCGCATTACAGCAGTAGGTCTTTTGTTGAAATTGTCCTAAGATGAAAGAAACAAATCCAGGAACGACCTGTCCCATGTGACAGACTCTGTCCCACACCAGTGATGGACAATCGCAGTCAATATGTCTGGTGGTTTCATCGAGCTGGAGACAAAATCTAACGATGTCTTGCAGTGTTTTTAAATAGGTATGCTGCCAGGAGTTTTAAGTCCACTCTGCCAAGAACTTTATTCTTGATCATATCCAGACGTTTGGAGGTTTTGGTAAGGAGAGCCAGTATCTCCTATGTTTTTCTGCAGCCCATTTGTTTACCATAATCATAATTGTGTACCAACCAATAGTTACAATGGTGGCACCCTAACGTGATCGTCAACGATCGTGTTTCCATCCCCTCCTGAGTGCCCAGGTACCCAGCTATAGCACGACTTTATTCCGGGAGGACTAGGAGTAGGAGGTTATTGTGGCATTCTTTTTATCTTTCTGGAGGAGATGCTCCATGTTGATAGTGCTCGTAATATGCAGCTTGGCTATATGAGTAGATACAGATGTTTGCTCTACTAGTTCTCTTGGGGGCGCTGATCTCTGTGACATGAATCTCTGCTTAAAAGACGCTAGGCCAAATATCCATTGCAGTAGAGATTCGGGTATTGGGTCCAACGACTCCAGCAACCCTACATCGTCGACTTCATTCCAAACCATTTTAAGTAGTTCCATAAAAACAGCCAGTTCCAGGCTCTAAAATTTACTATGCAAAAAATTTTGAAATTCGCAAACTTCTCAACCTACCCTCGTCCAAAATATCTGCGCATATTTGTTTTTTTTTTGTTTGCCGCAAATGAAAACTAAATCAAAGCGCGTCGTCGTTTCCAGATTCTTAACCTACAACCGGTGCACACCCATATTGAACCAACAGCTGGTTGCCAGCCAACTGGTTGATGGACTGGTTGTTGTTAGTTGTTTTTCAAACCGGTGTAATATGTTTTTTGTTTGATGCATTGTGTGGCCGCTCATTGTTGTTGTTCTTGTTGTTGTTGCTGTAGTTGTTGTTAATTTCACACAAAAAAGCCGCGCGGTAAACAAAACAAACTACAAGCTGAAGAAGAGGAAGAGGAAGAAGAGGCAGTAGAAGAAGCAGCAGCAGTAGCAGAACAACAGCGGCACAGCACACAAATAAGGTGACGACAAAATGACTACCAAGAAGAGGCGCCAGCAGCGCTGCTTGCTGCGCTGCTTGTACCTGTTGTAGTTGTTATTGTTGTTGTTGATGTGTGCGATGATGAGTTATGCAGTTACACGTTTGACATTTGCGAAGGAGTCAAACTAGTTCGACGGGCACGTGTGAGAGAGAGCGGCAGAGCGACAGAGAGACAGAGAGAGAGAGTCAACTTGCAGCACGTTCGTTTTGTTCCGTTTCGAGTTTTTTTTTTTTTTGTTTTTTTTCTGTTTGTTTGTTTGCTGTTTGCAAATTGCTCAAGTCATCTAAGAGTAAGAGTAAGAAGAGCAGCGCAGGCAGAGAGAGAGAGGCAGCTAGAGAGAGTGAGCGCCTGTCTGAGTTTAAACTGCTTGAACTTGTTTAGGTTTTCGGACAGCTGTAATGAGGCAACTTGATTACAGCCGGCTTCTGTTATCAGCTCTTCTTCTTCTTGAGTGGGCATAACAACAAGTTGCCGGTTTTTTTGTTATCAGCGGTAATCTTCTTAGCAGATCATAACAAACTGTTAAGGGGTTATTTAATGGAAGTAGGATGTCCTTGTTGGCGGCATTGCTTTACCAACTACTTGTCACAGAGTAGTTTTAAAGAAGATTATGTCTTGGTCTTCGTTCTGGTTCTGTCGTCTTTTCATTAGAAGCTACTTTGACCACCTTAACGAAAGCAAAATTTTTAGATGTTCTTTTGAACAATCTTAGAACACCTCCATTAGACTTTATCATCACATAGACTGAAGAATAATACTTGGTGCCTACTGTGTTCTAATCAACGGTCACGCTCTCCTCTAGTTATCTGTCTAGGTTAGGTTGGGTTAGGTTTGAGAGCTTAAAGCAAGTATACTTAGACCTAAACTGGCGCGTTGTATTACCATACGGTTGTCTACAATTTTCTACCCTTCTCCGTGGAGATAAGCTCGAATGGAGCCCCAGCCTGATGTAACTGGCAATCTTCCTTTGGCCTATAGCTTCTAGCTCTGCTAGATTGTGGATGAAATAGTTTCCCTATCTGCCTAAATTTCCTAAGATTCCACTGAGTAGCCAACTACTTCTTTAGACTTACTTTGCCCAAAAAGACCTCCTCCTGATTAGACCTCCCTTATTCCCGTCAGTCTCGCACAGCTCTGATATCTGCATTGGCGACCGTAGTTTCTTCTTCTTCTTCTTCAATCCCCATTTGCTGTTAGGCGTCGGGGTAGCCTCGGGATATCCATTTTCTCCAATTAGGTCGGTCCCTGCTCTCTCTTCTCATCTCTGCCAGGGTTCCGCCCCTATTCCCACATCTTGGATGCGATTTTCCCAAGTTTTTCGGGGTCTTCCTCTCGGTGCAGTGCCTTTCGTTCTCATTTCCAGTACCTGTTTGGTTTTTCTTGACTCGTCCATCCGATACAGATGTCCGAACCATTTTAGATGTCTCTCCTCGATTTCTTGTATAATCAACTTCTGCCCTACTCCGCCAATGCCGGTCCCAAAACCGGATGCAAAAGGTGGAGGGGGGAGTAACACCCCGTCAACAAGCCGCGAATCACCTGCCCCGGGTGATAGTACCGTGTGAGGGGCCCCAGACTGGGTCACGGCGGCTAGAGTTGAGCTAATCACCTACTCCAGTGCTATAATCGATTCCAAGCCAACAAACGAGCCTCAGAATAGACGGATTTGAAAAGGAAAATGAGAATTGGAACATGAAACATAAAAACGATTGTAGGAAAAGAAGTAGAGCTTGTGCAAGAGATGGAAGAGTACCGTTTGGATCTGCTGGGACTAAATGAGGTAAAAAAGAAAGGCAGTGGTGCCCTAGGTCTGCAGAACGGATATATGCGACCGCAGTTTTTTGTTCTTATATCCCTTGATAGCAACTCGGACTTAATCCTGATAAGTTGACAGCACTTCATCCTCTACGATTGGGAGAGTCGGCCACTCTCTTATTGACGAGAGTGTCGAAGAGCTCTGTGGGCAAACTTTTGACGCCCGCAGCTTTGTTCATCTTATATCCCTTGAAAGCAACTCGGGCTGCATCATGGTTAGGTGGCAGCAGTCCATCTTCTTTGATTGAGAGGGTCGGCAATTCCCTTATTATTGTTAGTATCGAAGAGTTCTGAGGGCGTACTTTTGGCGCCTGCAGCTTTGTTGTACATATTTCCCTTGATAGCAACTCGGGCTCCAACTTCATCCTCGATTCGAAGCAGTCGCCAACTTCAGACCAGTGATGGCATTGTATTCCCAATCCCGTGAATCTCTACAGAAAGAGGCCCTGTACTTAATCCTTGTTCTGGCTTTATTTTTTTAGAGTTTTTTTTTGAACCTTTTTTTTATTATGAAACCTTTTCTTTTTTAAACAAAGCTTAATCTAATCTTTTTCTTTCTTTACAGAGTGTGACGTAGAGAGCGTGTTTTGAAAAGAAGTTCCTTAGTGCCATAAAATGCAATGAACAAACAACGAAGCAACAACTGCAACAAAAACAACAAGAACAAAAAGAACCACAACAACAACAAATACAACTACAACAAGTGCCTTTTGAAGCAACAACAACAAGTGATATTATTATGTTTATACTCGTAACACCAAGCTTGCCACAAATCAATCACCACCAGCACCGAAACAACAACAACAATAACTCCAATAAGTACCAGCACAACAACAAACAAACACAAACAACAACAACCACAAACTAGTGTCGCCTTCGCCATTCATAAAGCCGTCTCAAGTGCAATCTGGAATCAAGTTCAAATTAGTCTATTAAGTTATAAGACCTAAACGAAGGACAAGCAAGGACAACTAACTCACTGTCTGCGCTTTAAAAGACAATGTCCACATCAACTGTCACAACCAGCGTCATCACGTCCAACGAGCTCTCGCTGTCCGCACACGTACACGGTGGTCACTCTGCTGCACTGCATCAACATTCACGTGTTGGCCATTTAAGTGACGCTTCACTGTCGCCCATACAGCAAGGCGCTAATATTGTTAACAACAACAACACATCACCGCTGGCGCCCAACGGTATACCACTGTTAACCACCATGCACCGCTCACCCGACAGTCCACAGCCCGAGCTGGCTACCATGACCAATGTCAATGTACTCGACTTACACACAGACTCCTCCAAGCTCTATGACAAGGAGTCGGTGTATATCTATGAAACACCCAAGGTAGTTATGCCACCCGATGGTGGTGGCGGTCCCAATGGTCCCGATGATCACGTCATAGATGCACGCATTGCCGCACAGTTAAGCTCACAACACGGTAATCTACCGCCACCACCGCCGCCCGAGAATCAACCGCTGGCCAAGATTGAATTCGATGAGAATCAAATCATACGTGTGGTGGGTCCCAATGGGGAGCAGCAACAGATCATCTCACGCGAAATCATCAATGGCGAACATCACATACTCTCGCGCAATGAGGCCGGCGAGCATATACTCACACGCATTGTCAGCGATCCGTCCAAGCTGATGCCCAACGATAATGCGGTGGCCACCGCCATGTACAATCAAGCCCAGAAGCTGAACAATGATCATCAGGCGGTGTATCAAACCTCACCGTTGGATGCATCCGTTTTGCACTATAGCAATGACAATGTGATCAAGACTGAGGCAGACATCTATGAGAGTCACAAGAAGCATGAGGCTGGCTCCATTATTTATACCACATCAGATCCGAATGGTGTTAATATTAAGCAATTGCCACATTTGGCGGTGCCACAGAAGCTTGATCCCGATTTGTATCAGACCGAAAAGCATATTGATTTGATATACAATGATGGCAGCAAGACCGTTATATACTCGACCACAGATCAAAAGGGTCTGGAGATTTATTCTGGTGGTGATATTGGCAGCCTGGTGTCGTCCGATGGCCAAGTAGTGGTCCAAGCGGGTCTACCCTATGCAACTGGCACAAGTGCAACAGGTCAACCGGTTTACATTGTATCCGATGGAGCTCTACCCGCCGGCGTTGAGGAACACCTGCAAGGGTAAGTGACAGTTTATCTACAATCAGTCTATTTACTTTTAGCACATAGTACATATGTATATGTATATGTATGTACATAGTTTAAATTGGGGTTAAAGTACGCTAACGCGCTTATCATAAATCTTGGCAAATTGTCGAATTGAATAATTGTATTAGTGCTGGCTACGTGACAATAGGTAACGATATGCTCACGAGGTGAATGATTTTGTCACGTTGTTAATTAAACGTGCATGTAATTTATTTGTAAAATTTTGCATTTAAGCTTAAGAATTTTGTGAGCTTGAGAGTTAATTTAACTAAATTGACTCTTACGATAATTTTAGTTAGATTGAGAGACATTTATTCTCTATGCTAGATTTGAAGATCAGGAAGTTCATGATTGTCTTACGTTGTTCATCATATGCGATCGTAATTAACTTGATAAATTTTGAATTTAATCTTATGAAATGTTTGAGCTTGACAACATTGAATTGACTCCTTTGAAATTTTTGGTAGATTTAAATATTTAATTTTAATTTTATTCTCTATTCTGGATTATTCGATATTCTCTTTATTCATATACGTTGTTAGTCTATGGAAAAAAATTTTTTTTCTTTAAGGTCTTCGTAGTGGGATGTAACTCTTAGTCCAACAGTCGTGCCCGTCCTGAAAATCCTGTGAACGTGAATTTCATTAACTATTATATTAATTATTTTTTTATTTAATATTGACAAGTTAGAATTAATTCTAGGAAAAAAAGTAATTAAGAGCCAGAGCAACGTAGGCCTTCAGGCTAATTTACTATAATCTAAATAAATGAGGTACATTAATTATACCCTGTAACAAAAAAGTGCAAAGAGTTTGATAAGTTAGTGGAAATGTATATAGCTGGAAGAAGGAGGCACGGCAGACCCCCTATAGTATATATATTCTTGAGTTGATGCCTTTCGCCGTTTATTTCGCTTTTTAATTATACATATATTATATTCAGAGTCGATATAGTCGATATTTCCGTTTCCTCGAATCTGAAAATTATGGTTGCCATTTTTGGAACGTCTCTCGATGTTTATAACCCCATCGTCTAAAAAGTTTTCTTCTTACTTTTTAGAGCGCCTGCAAAATTTCAAAGCGATCCGAAAGGTTTTGATAGTCTTGAAAATAGGTAAAAAAATTATATTATCTCGTAAAAAAAAATCCAAATTTTTTTCTCAAAGTCTCAAAACTCTCAAAAATTTTATAATAAAAATATTTTGATTTAATTTTTGGTTTTAGCATGTCATTATGTTGAGGATACCAAAATTTGTAAAAATTCGATAACTCGATTTAATCAATTTTAGAGATTACCATAAATTTATTTAGGCCCAGATCTATGTAGTCTTTAGGTTGGTCGTCTTTGCAACATCTCACGATATTAATAACCTGCATCGGTCTCCCTCGTTACCCTGTTTAGAGCGCATATAAAATGTAAAAGAGATCCGAAAGTACTATTTGATGGAGACGAAAATAGGTAAAATATTCACGAAAACCAAACCTTAAGTTGAACAAAAATTTGTTCGATATATAATCGATGGGTAATTCAATTATCAATATTAATTAATATATTAAATTATATTTTTTTTTAAATTATGTTTAAATATTATTATCGAAATCAGATATTTGCTGTTAAGTTAAGGTACTATTTTTATAATATATCGAAATAATATTGAAAATCGGGTTTTTCGCAATATCTCAAAAAAAAAATGACAACATTTTTGGATATTATTTTCGGATTAAAACATGTTGAGAATAACAAAATTTTTAAAAATTAGTTAACTAGAGATTACCAAATCTATTCAGGTCGACTCTTTATTTCTTTTTTTTAAATTATGACTATATTTTGTTGAATTATTTTAAAATAGATATAAGGCATTTAAAACATATTTTTTTATTGGAAATTTTTTTTTAAGTAGTTGCCATTTGAAAGCATTTGCAATATTTTAAACAGTTTTCTTAAATTAAAAGAATTGACAGCCTTTCGCCGTTTCTTCTCGCATTTTCTCGATTACCATTTCGCCACACTTTTGCTTACCGGTTTTTTGCTTTACAGCTTAAATCATTTTTCCATTCATAAATCTGGCCTCAAAAAACACTTTCGATTTAAAGTCCTATCGATTAATAGCATTTTGGCGTGCTTTTTTCTCGCTTTTCAATAAAACATCTTCTCGATTATCATTTCGCCGCACTTTAGTTTTGCTGCTTGTGCGCTTAACAGCTTAAGCGATTAATAGCATATTTTTTTTTGCAGTTTTTACCATTTGCAAATCTTTCTACTACCAACACTTTCGATTGACAGTCCTATCGATTAAAAGCCTTTTGCCGTGATTTCTTCACGCTTTTCAGTTAACAATTTCGCCGCACTTTTGCTTACAGCGATAAATAGACAGGTTTTTCCATTAATAAATCTATTAGCATCACAGTCCTATCGATTAATAACATTTTACAGTGCTTTTCGACTAATAGCATTTTCGATTAAGAGTCCTATCGATCAAAAGCATTTTTATTTGCATTTAAGTCTCTCATTTAGCTTACCAGCCTTTTGGTGCCATTTTGCTCATTAGCTTTCGACTAACAACCTTATCGATTAATAGCATTTCGCTGCACATTTTGCTCACGCGCACATCGCTAACGTAGCCAGCGGCAAACTGTACTTTCGCCGTGTTCTGTGTTAATTGCCTCAATTTTGTCCTTTAAATCAATGTTTGTCATTTGCATTTCCCATGCATTTGAATTAACTGTTTGCCATTTAACGGTTAATTATTGCGATAGACCAATGTATGTATAAGTAAACACATACATAGTATGTGTGTGTAATACACACACATACATATACAAACACCAGGAGAGACTCACGCCAGCGCATTCTCGAACATTGAGTGCAATAGCCAAGACCACGATCAAGCCAGGCTAGGCCAATGCCGTACCCATCCCGTCCCCGACCCCATCCCGTTCCTTCGCGTCTCCTGTCCGTCCGTGAGTTCGCTTGTCCGCACTAGAATGACAGCTTCCGTTGTAACTGTTTCATGGCACATGTGTGTGTGTGTGTATCTGTGTGTTCGGTGTGCACAACAACAACTTTGGCGTGCATTGAATCTTCAAGTAGGCGAACGAGCTAATAACACCAAGAGCCAATACCACGCGGATGCCGCCGCCATCGTTGCTTGGCTGGATGGGATGGGATGCTGCTGTTGCAGCAATTCATTTTGGAGCAAAGATGTTGATGCTCCTCCGTTGAGCTGCGCATTTGCTTGGTATGCGCAAGTAATAAAAATTTGAATATAAATTAATCTAATAGAAAACCGTTACACCAAAGTGAGATACAAGCGTAGCACCTCAAGCACCTCCAGCAAGGTGCTGCACAACTAAGTCATCTGCATGCAGCCATCTGCATCATCGGCAGCAGCGGCAGTGGCCGGCCGCATCTTCTCACAGCCGCTCCACCTTCTCAGCAGCCTCCACAAATGCAGCGAGCGTGCAAGCTGCATGCCTCATGGATGCGGCATGTATGCGGCACGGCAACGTCCATAAATAACGACAAAATTGCGTTTCCGCATATGGCAGGCTAACTGCCTGCTCCCCGCTAGTCAGCCTGGTTGCCTGCCTGCCTGCGCCTGTGGTCTGTCGTTCTGACGTTTGGCATGCTGTTTGACCAACGCAAAACTCCAAGACGTTGGCCATGGCCAATGTTGTTGCCGCGGCTGCAACTTGGACTGTTGCTGCCTGCCACTGCCACTGATGATGTTGATGATGGCAATGGCGATGTCGATGGCGCTGGTGTTGGTTGCTGGTTGTTGCGCTGGAGCTGATGGCATTGCCTCCTGGCCAGCAAGCAACCTTTATTCTAACAAACGGGCACAACCGAATACGTTGTATACGAATAGGCCAAACAGCGGCGTGCGTAGGAATCGTGTGGCGATTGGATGGGGGTTAGGAAAGTATTCAAGAAGCGAAGTTCTGAGAGTTCGCGAAAATATGTTTATGTGGTCCATACAAAATTGGAAGAATAGTAGGAACTCCATCCGGTGTTAATATTCTACTTGACGAATATTTGCTGTAGAAAGAAGAGCTGTTAGTGCTCGAAAATTAATCGATAATATTTGAAAGAATTCGATTAAAAAATAGTTTTCTGCACTTTTTTGACGATTCTTTAAAATTGTCTTCAATGTTCGTTCAGTAACTAAACTTTGAGTTACTAGATATTATGTGCTTGTATCCTGAAAAACCCGTCAGTCCTCAAAATAGAGATGTTAGTGCTCGATATTTAATCGATAATATTTGGAAGAATTCGATTAAAAAATTGTGTTTCTGTAGTTTTTTGACGATTCTTTAAATTATCTTCAAAGCTCGTTTTGTACTTCTTTGGTTACTAGACGTAGTAGCCTGCCTCCTCAAGAACATCTTCAAAATAGAGTTGTTAGTGCTTGATATTTTATTGAGAATATTGGAAAGAATTGAATTCGATAAAAAGAGTAGTTTTCTTTAGTTTTTTGACGATTCTTTAAATAGTCTTCAATGTTCGCTCGGCACTTCTTTGGTTACTAGATGTAGTAGTTTTCTCCGGAAGAATATGATCCTCATAATAATAACTTCAATATATTAATAAACACTTTCTCTTCTATAGTAGTTAAAATTCGAGATATTGTATTTCTTATAGTGGAAAAAATTCAACTTATGTCCTGATAGAATATGTCGATCCTCAGGGTATTCTGATTTGTATATTAGCATTCGAGCTACTTTATTCCACAGTATTTACCATTCAAAATATCTTTTTCGATATTGGAAAAATTCGTATAAAACGAATATCAAAATGTATCTAAAAGTTGTTTTGTTAATTGTGAAAATTAACGTTCTTGAATTGCGAAATAATCAGATTTACGTAATATCAAAAGTTCTAGAAATCATACAGTCATTTAATCTTCTTGACAACTTGACGATTTCCATATCCAACGTATCCATTTATCAATTTTCAAGTCATAAATTGATAATTATCATATGATGAAATCTGGTATTCCGAATTTAGAAGCTCTACAAATCACAACAGTCATTTCATCCTTTTAGTCGTCGTGCTGATTTCCATATCCGAAAATCGATTTATCAAATTTCAAGCATTAATTAATTATTGACACATAATTTTGGACAGATTCTTTCGTTCAACAATATTTTGCTCCCCTTAAAGTCTGGATGATTCTTAACTTTCAATGGCCATAACCTTGAAATTTACGATCCAAAGCAAAAATAATTGAAATCAAAATCCCTGTAAATCCGAACAAATTTTTTCAACTTTGAATGACCATAACTTCCACATCAGACGACTTAGTGCTTAATTCGGAATCACTTTAATATCTCAACTTTTAATGGCCATAACCTCTAAATGACACGATCCAAAGCAAAACTAATCCAAGTCAAGATCGCTACAAATCGGACTAAATTTTTTGACTTAATGGCCATACCTTCAAAATTAGACGGTTTAGATTTTTTATTCGTCTCAACTTTCAATCGCCATACCCTCTAAATGAAACGACCTTAAGCGAAAATAATCGAAGTCAAGAAGGTCATAACTTCCAAATTATAGGACTTAGTTCGAAAATAATCTAAATTCGTGATTACTTTAATCAAAGTCTGATGAAGTTTAGATTCAAATTGGCTGTTAGTAACAGAGTGAATAAATCTTATTCACGAAGCTATGAAAATTAATGGATTACTAGATGGTATCTATTTTTGAAAATCCTTTATACCAAACGTTTTTGGTGATACTGATATTCAAAAATGATCTTATCAAAGGTATATATAGTACTGCCAAAGGTTTGTTTGTCCAAGCTTGAAAAATTTCAGAAAATAGATGAAAGATATTCTTTCCGTTCCAGTTCGGCTAAGTTGGCGATTATTGCCGATGTAGACACGTCTTGAATTCTCGAAGCTTTGAAAATTCTATCGATTATTTGAATGGTATCTATCATATAGCTATGACAATCTTATTCCAAGCTTAGTTGCTGGCATCAGGATATCTAAAATCCTTTTATCAAATATCGTTGGTGCAACAGTATTGTAGTGTCATAGATTTAGTATCCAAGCTTGAACAATTTTAGAAAACAGATTCGAAAAGTTCATCCAGTCTTCAGTTCACATAAAAATTGGGTGTGGTGTCTAAATTTCCATATCTATCCCTTCTTAAAATCTCCATACCTGAAGACTCGAATTCTTTGCGCCTGGAGCATATCTTGAAACTATTGTATAAAATAGATTTCAAAATTTGAAACTTCCATGATTCACTAGTTTCTTAATCTTGAAAATTTTTAGAAAATAGACTAATAAATCTTTCCGTCCCAGTTTCAACATGAATGACGTGGCGATTTCAATTCCCAATACTATCGCATATCTCAATACTTGAAACTTCCTGATACGCTGGGATTCACTGTCAGGAATTTGTTCTCCAAACTTTAACATATTTTTTTATACTATCAACAGATCCACTTCAAGTACCTTTCTATTTCTCATTGTTATCACTAGAAATTATTTACCCCAAATTTTTATCTCATAAGTGTTAGTAAAATAAATTTTGAAATGCTTCTCCAAAAACGCCTTTCCATGGCCTCGATCGCCTTCAAATTCTCCAACCCCCCTTCCTTACGCCACTGACCCCAACTAACGCGCCACATTAGCCACATTGGCTGGCCATTGGCAGGCCAACAACAACAACAACAGCAGCAACTGCAACAAATGCAACAACGAGCAACTTGCGTGTTGCTGCCCCTGCTCATGTGCAAGTTTGTGCCTGTCGCTGGGGCTTGATGTACAGTTTTTTATACTTTTTGTTGTTGTCTGTTTCTCTGTTTGCTAATGATAAGCAGCTGAGGACATTTGCAACAGCCAAGACCAAGACTTGTTGCAACAAGCCAAGTTTGTTTGATTCTTTGCCACAATGGCAACATTCGTTTCGTTTTCATTAAAGTCAAATTAAGCCAAGTGTTCGAGTCCATAGAATTGTTTTAATGGCGAGCAGCATTGACTAGCCAGCAACTTGGGGGCTAAGTGGCATTTGGCCGGTTCACTGCGTTGCAGGCGAACACTATGCTACAGGGTTTGGGAATAGGGTTGGAAGTTAGAATGAAGATATAGCCCTGATTAATTC
The DNA here is from genome assembly GCA_037043745.1 of Chymomyza amoena. NCBI lineage: Eukaryota > Metazoa > Arthropoda > Insecta > Diptera > Drosophilidae > Chymomyza > Chymomyza amoena. Next base: position 207,338 of record JBAMAX010002180.1, on the reverse strand, counting down.
TTTGCAAAAGGTATGCGTCTTTGTCGAATCTTAATATCTTTTTGCAAAAGTACCTAAACTGGGCTGTACAGATCTTTGAAATGCTAAGGGGCTTCGCACCCTGCTTGCTACATATTTAAGTCCTTCTTCGTATTTAGCTTATTATTTAGGTATAGGATCTTGTACTCTAAAGTGTTTTTCGCTCTCTTCTTTAATCCCCAAAAAGCCATAATTTTCATACAACCTGATATGTTTTTACAAAGTTGAGGGAACAGGCTAATATGCTTTTTTAAAAGTGCTTTTCGCGTTCTCCACCAAACTCTTAGACGTTTCGATGAAATATTTTTATTAAAATCTTAAATCCGTCTTTTCCTAAAATTCCATCTAAGTATGCTATAAAACAAAAATCCTGAGCCTACCATTATGAGGATGTTAGATGATTATTAATAGTGCTTTTTCCTCTTTTCCTTTATCTCCAAAAAGAGCTCAAGTGAAGAGATTTGATAAAAAAATATTCTCCCCTTACAAACTTTAACCTCCAGTTTTTGGCGGAATTATATAGAGTATATTTGTAGAATTGTATACTCTAAAAAAGCTTAACTCTTCAATTTTTGTATGATTTTAAGCTGGTATTGTCGTTTTTCAATATCCCAATTACTTATCGAATTATGGCGGTATTATAAAGAGCTTATATGCAGAATAGTTCAACAAAAAATAAAGTTCAACTCTTTTATTTTAATATGATTCGACAATACATAGAAATGACACACCGTATGGGGTGTGGCTATCATATAGTGTAAGTTCCACCTCAATATGTTTATGCATACGAATACAATCGGTACAACATTGTTTTTTAAACTTTGTATTAGAAAATTGCAATTTGTTTTTCAAAAACCAGTGTGGTACCGATTGTGCTTGTATGCGTGAACGTATTAAAGTGGAATTTACATTATACGATAGGTACACATCATACGATGTGCACAATGTATATTTTACCTCGATACTTTGGAATCATGCAGCTGAAAACTCATTCGAAACATTAGAATATATCATGAAAGTGGGAATTGCAACGGCGGCAATAGTAACTTTTAAACAACAATTCCCTCGACACTGTTTAAATTTTTTTTTCCATATTTCCATATACGGGCAAGACCGTTGTGGCAATGGTATGAGCTTTGTAGAAAAAAGAAATTGTACAGGGTTTATTATAGTCTGGATAATCTGGATTAAATAAAAAAATGTCGAGAAGGTGAGATTACGAAGCATGCAGTGACCGAAACCCCATAGTATTAATAAAGACTGCATACACCAATTATAGTTGTTTATCCCCTATTTTTATTGAAATTTTAGGGACTAAGGGTTAATATATTTCATTAAATAATTATTGAAATAATACTCAGACTGGCACGATAAAATTCTAACTAATTATTTGAGGGCACAACCCCCTACTATTTGTAACCACTGCAAACACCTATTGTAGTCTGTTGATTGTCCTTTATTAACCTACAATTTTAGGGACTTAAATTTCATTGTTTCATTATATAATAATAATATAATAATTTCAGAATTATTAAAATATCTTATTTTACTCAGAAGGTAAAACTTGTTTAATAAAATTATAGCTAATTATTTAGTTATCGATAACTTTCTAAGGAATCAGAATTTTAAACATCTGAGCCGATAAAACTTTTAAAACTTTAAAAAGCTTTTAAAAATCAACTAATCTCAAAAAGCTTCTAAAAATTACAGGAAAATTTGTTATGTTTATAAAAATTATAAATTTAAAAATGGCCACCAAAAAACACCTCTAAATTAACATAATATATTTAAACAAGACTAAATTTGTAAACGCACAGTGGGACAAAGCCATATATTCTTGCTAAATTTATTTCAAACCCAATTTTCGAAGGAATCAGATTTTTAAACATCGTTCCCCTATGATCCGATGAATTGGCTTAAAGGATCTTTGTTCAACTTTAATTTTAAAAAGATAATAAAAATCTACGACACTTTCGACAAAATTTCAATAAGTCGGCAACCTTGAGCCCCAACCGCAAAAAGTTATAAAAATTTGAGAAAAATTAGTCACGTGTATCGACATTAAAAATTTTAAAATGGGTAACAAAAACAAATCTAAATTATATTCGCACAGTGGGACAGAGGCATATTTTCTTTTAGAACATATCTCAAGCCGAATTTTCTAAGGAATCAAAAACAACTCTGAATTATTATAATATATTCATACAAGCCTAAATTTTTAAAAGCACAGTGGGAAAGATAAATGATTTTTCTTTGAAAAATTTACCAGATGGATCGAAATTATTATTCAAAAACAAAAATATAAGCTCCAAGCTCACGACAACTCTGAATATTATTTTAATCGAATTTTCTTATAAGCCCAAATTTTTCAAGCTTAATTTTCTTTGTCTTACAAGGGTCAGAAAAAAAAAGTTTTATTTTTTCTGAAAATTAATTTATTTTAGTCAATCTTAGACCTTACCAAGGAATGTAAGGTATCAGGGAATTTTTTTTTTCACTATAGCTGGCCAGTGTTCCTTTTTGGCCAATAACCAAAACTAACTTATTTCGTAACAGCTAATCAAATGTCAAGGCATTTGACACAAATCAAAACTGCTCAAGCTTTGGCGGCTATTAAGCGTTAATTTTTTATATTTTTATTTAAGTATTTACTATCCAAAGTTTTATACTTACTTAGCTAAGTGCAATGTTGTGTACTATAAACATTTATTGTGTTTCCCATTAAAATGTTTTATTACTTATGAGTTACGTCTCGAGTATGCTTGGGATAGCCAGATAGATCCATGCATTCACCATTTACCATTTACTATGTACCATTTACTATATACCATTTACCATATACCACGACTACTCAACTCAGAAGTCGTTGTATTTGTAAAAAGCTGCAGTTTAAGATAAGGCCGAATATAATGTTTGGTATTTTTTTTTGTATTTTTATTATAAAAGTTTTATTGCTAGTGGATAATAATTATAATGGTATACAGTATTATAAAATTTAATTACACCTTTAATGAACTCTAAGTATAAACAATGGCGCAAAGCCATTGCAGTTAACAAAATATTTCGAAACTATTAATTTTTGTTTGTTCCGTCAGGCAACTCTGCGCATACTTAATATTGCTAATATCTAGTACTAAAACTAGATAGTTTGTTTTTTTAATTTTTTGGTAGAGATTAAGTGCTCCAAAGGAGAACAAATACATTTTGAGTAATTTAGGTAAATTAATTTTTTTATGACAATTCAGCTACTGTTGTGTTACACAATACTAAAAAAGGTAAATATTTTTTACCACTGATTTTTGCAATACTAAAATGTAGGGATTGTAAAGCTCGTAATTTTTATTTACATTTTGAGATAACTTTTATTAATGGATGAACAATCATTCAATTTCAAAAGTCATTTATATATTGATCTAAAAAGAAAAATTTTGAAATAATAGTTAAATATTAATTTTAATTTTAAAATTACGAAACAAGTCTAATATAACATTTTTTTTCATCTAAAAGTAAACGTTTTGAAATGTTAGTTAAATGTGAAAATGGCTACTAAAAAAAAAATCCAAATCAATGTAATGATCGCATAATCCTAAATTTTTTAACGCACAGTGGGTTGCTTAGATAAACTTAAAATTTACTAGATGCATCAAAAATTTTAGATAAATAAGCCAAGCCTTAAGAGAACTCTGAATATTATGATTATTATAATAACAATTTCTCATAAGCCAAAATTTTTCAAGCTAGATTTTCTTTGTCAAAGAAGGTTTATTTTTCGAAGTTTTCAATTTTTTGATTTAAAAGTAACAATTTAAAAAAATATTTAAATACTTTAGTTTTGTGACCAATAAGTTCAAAGGATCTACCTGGATAAGGTACTGGAAACTGTTCCCAGAGATTTTTGAAAATTTATGACGTAGTTCAATGCATATACAAAAATTTTTTTTTATTTATTTATAAATTGAATTTAATCCCAAAATTATCAAGACTGAAGTCAGAGTAACAAGGCCTTCAGGCTGAAATACAATAAAATATTTTCCCAAAAAATATTCAGAGTTTATCTTCACTAAACTACTAAATATTTTGAAAACATTTTGTTTTTAATATCCTAAGTTGGCTAACAGGGCTCTTAAAAAAAATTATTTAATTCATTTTGAACCAACACATTATCTTCAAAAAAATGTGACCGATATTCTTATTTTTTTTAAAGTACGTTCCTTAAATATGTCATTGACAATTGTATTTTGTTTTAAAGACGTGTTTTTAACATTCTATATTTGGTGTGAATATGAATTAAATCGTTTTAGTAGAACAGCGTTAAAAAACCAAACTGGTTACCACAGTAATTGTCCTTGAGGTCTTTGGTGGTTACATAGTAATTTTTATTCAAAAATTACGAAATAAGTCAAATTTATTAGTTTTAAAATTTGTAATGATATCGCAGTTAAATTTCAAGTTCCTTGCTTAATTTTTTAATTTATGCAAATATTTTGCTTTCTTGCCCATTGTGCAAAGATAGACGCTTTAATGTGATCTACACTGTAAAAATACCTTTCTGTCGAAGCCAAATTTTAAAAATTTAATTTGAATTTAAATTTTCTTTAAAGTAGATATTTTGAAAACTTTTTTTGCGAAGCTACAGTCATCAAAATTAGTATATAGACTAGGGAGGATAAATTTTTATGGGTCGAAAAACCGTTTTGGGGCTCTTAGTGATTTTGATTCTATGAATCATTTTTTTTTTGGGGTCGAGAAATCCATTTTTTACATTTATTTTTAACTTTGAGCATGGCTAGAGGGCGCTTTGGTGAATTTTTTATTTTTTTTTAAATTAAAATCGCTCCTTTATATCGAAAAAAATTAATCTAACCTAATATAAACTTATTCAACATACTACACTACATATCCCAAATGGTATATTTAGCCATAGTTTTAATTATCGATCTCAGCAATCTACCGATTATCAAAATATATGGATAACTTTCGAAAGCTGAGTTTTTAGTACGGAAAAGGACTCTTCGTTCACCTGAAGCAGATCGTCATCTACTGCACTGTTAGGAAGCACGCTCTATTTTTAAAACTTTGGCAATATACTACAGGGTGCACTCTGAATGTGGTCGATGGAAATATTAAAAAAAACTTTGACAGATTTCAACCGATTGACGTCGTCGAACACATTTTGGAAAGGTTATTGCATTACAATTTTAACCATGAATCGATTCACGCCCAAAGAACGCGCGAAAATGTTATTCGAGTGAGTGAATCGGAGCCCGATTTTTGGAGCGAATTTTAATGACTGATGAGGCCCATTTCACGCTATCTGGCACTGTAAATAAACAAAACTGTCGCATTTGGGGGAAAGAAAATCCTCATACTATCCATCAAACTCCACTGCATGATCAGAAAGTGACTGTTTGGGCCGGTGTCTGCTCAAAAATTTCCATCGACCACATTCAAATGGCGCACCCTGTATATAGTGAGGGTCACCACCAGTCTGTGGCAACTATCAATATAATATAGCTGCATCTAAATTATGTGAGATCTTCTGAACTTTTTCAACTTTTGGAGAAAGCTTTAAAAAAATAATTATACTTATATTTTTTTTTTTTTGCAAATCTTAGGGTACTTTTTTTCAAATCTAAATATCTTAAACTATAATAGTAAGGTCTTGAGAGTTGAAAGAGATATAAGCTTCATTGGTTTATAACTTAAAATTTTTTCCAAAAGCATTACATAGTTTATAGGGCTGGGTCAGGGGTGAAAAGATCCTGTGTTCCAAAATTACAATTGCACAAGCAGACAATACTGTGTAAAAATTCCAGATGACCCCTTCGAAATATTTTTAGTTTATACGCCTCTGTTAGCATCAGTTTTATGACGAACCGCTTTTACATATGTAGATATGGCTATATGATCGTTGCATGTCATTGCTTAATAAAAATTCAAGTTTTATGAAAAAATTTTCATCCTACGCACTTTTTCAAATGCCATATGCAAAAATGAAATATTTTACAACTTTATACACAATAATTGCATACATGCATGCTAACAAATCATTTGTAAGAAATTGTCGCTTTTAAGCAAATAATCGATGCCTCGAATTTCATTAGTAGTACAAAAAAGATTTCCGTAGCACTTTTGTCTAATTTACGATAGTACTTGCAAAACTTTATAGGCCAATTATGTTTATGTTTCCTTTTTGTTAACAACTAATGAAGCATTTATGATTATGGCATAGATTTCGCATTTAATCGCTTTAATGCAAAAAATATTGCAACGAACAAGTTGTAGTTCTCACGGTAAAAACTATCCTTAAAAATAAACTTTTAAGAAAAATAAATTTAATATTTTTCTAGTCTTTATTTAATTTGTTGTAAATAATTCTCAAATTCCGCTTAAATCTTTTATAAATATAACAGATGTTTCTTAAAAACTACAAGCCAGATTTTTTACATTACGGAAACCTCACAATAAAAAAATATTTAAAAAGATAATTGTTTTTATATAATCTTTTGTAATAATTCCCAAATTCCGCTTAAATCTCCTATAAATATAACAGCTGTTTTTTAAAAACCAAAAGTTCCCGTGAAATATTCCTAAAATTTTAATGAAAACCAGATTTCGTGCATTGCGGAAACCTCACAATAAAAATTAAATATTAAAAAATATAATAAAATGAATGCATTTTATGAAAATTTCCATGCATAAGGATGCCCTTGATGATAGCCTTCTGAGGTGTTCGCGGTCACTCGCATGTCACGCAAAGGCTCCACACGCACACTTATATACCTTATATACTTATATACATATGTACATGCCATGTAATATACTTACTTTCACTTTAGTTATCATATTAAATTTCTGAGCTGTAAAGCATTTTGTTTTTTTTTCATTAAAAATTTTTATTTTAATATTGCGTTTTCGCAACGATAAAAACCAAGCGATACTTTAAGCGCTTTTAGCACACATACATGCTTGAAAACATATATAAAGATACTTTATATACGATATACTGTACATAGATATACAGTAGAGAAGCTGTGGCACAGCTCGGGCTAACAATCTAGTGACGCTTTTGGTAGTAAAATGAAAACATATAAATATATAAAAAATGCTGCATTTAATTATTAAGTAAACAATGATTATACAGTTTTGGTTTAATGGGATTAAAAAACTGCAGCCATAAAGTGAGTTAAGCCATATATTGTGCATGTACACTGACGATGAAAAGTTTTCGTACACTTGGGAAATTGATTTGAATTTTGTGAAGCTACAAAGAGCTATTGTAGACAGCAGCTATTTATTTTAGAAAAAAAGAAGCGGAAGTGGACGAATAATATATATAACCATATATAAATATTTCCTTGAGATCCTAGTAGGAGCATAGAAGCTTTAGAAATATATTAAAATTTGGTTTATTCATTAACTTCTTTATATTGCGTCACGAGTCTTATGAGCCTCTGCTTCCACAGTTCATCTTCAAGTGTTAGATGGTCTCTCCTTTTACAGCTTTCTTGAGGGTTCCAGTCAAGAGCAGTACAAGCTATAATAGATAGGTATAAATAAATAATCGGAATTATCTTGAATAATACTTGGGAGTATTCTGAGCCTCCGCTTCCACCGTTCTTCGCCAGGTGTTAAATGGTCTCCCCTTTTTAAATGATCGAAATTATCCTTAAGAAAGCCTCAAGAGCTGTACGATCTATGTTAATATTAAATAAACAAATAAATGATCGGAATTATCTTAAAAAATACTTAGGACTAGCTTATTTCATAGGTTTATTTTTTTTGTTAAATATTTGTATAAGGAAATAAATAAAAATACCTTTAAAGCATATAAATCCTTATATTTATTAAACCCTATAACTTTATAAAATAATATAAACAATTTTTAAATTTTCTATTTGAATTATAATTTTAAAAAATTTGTTGAAAAAAATGTTCTTGGGATATTGTTCCTTGTGTGTGCTCTCATTATCGTTATTTATTTTTTTGTTTTTGGTTAGAAAATTTTAAATGACCTTATTTCGTAAATGCTTCCAAGTTTTTGAATTATCTTAAGTTGACCATAAAAATCCGATTTATTTCTAATATATTTTATATCGCTTATAAAGAACCTAAAAAAATTGTAATCAACAAATTTTTATTGTTCATCTATGGCTAGAAAATTTGAAACGATCTTACTCCTAAATACTTAAAACTTCTAAATTATCTTGATTTGATCATAAAAATCCGGTTTATTTCTAATATATTTTATATCGTTTATAGAAACTTAAAAAAATGTTAAGCAAATAATTATTATTTTCCATATATGGGTTACAAATTTGAAACGATCTTAAAGAATTTTAATTATCTTGATGTGATCATAAGAATCCGATTTTATCTAATATATTTTATTTTGTTTAAAAAAAATTTTAAACAAATAAGTAATAATAATTGGACAATAAGTCCCTCTTAGGGTTAAAAAATTCCTGTAAACATTTTTACAAGTAACTCCACTTAAAGTTAGCGGTTTTTCAAAAAACCGGTTATAAAAATATGTAATTATTACGAAAAAATGTCTTTTGGGAATATCATATCATATTTTCGCATCAAATTTTGAATGTTTGAAAATGATTAAACTTTACAAATTTCAAACTTGAAAATACATATTCAAATACAATATATTTGAAATAGCGCTTTAAAATCAGACACAGACAGTTGTCAAGGATACAGGGCATATTTTAATCGGAAAGTCCGAAATCTTTCTTAACTATCGAAAATTTGTATATCATAAAACGAAAGTATTACAAAAAACAAGAAGTTTTAATAACTTCTCAGAATGATATAATAATATATACGATTTTTACTGACTTAAACTTATACCTATATTTCGGAGCGCATCCCAGATCCTCCACCTCAAGAATCCACTTATCTTTAAAGATATACATATTTTTACATCTTATCTTTATATTGTTTTTTAAAAAATTTTCAGAATGATGTACGCAATATAACTGTGTACATGATTTCTGTCTCGAGCTCATACCTATATTTCCAAAGAGGTTCCCAGATACTCCACCTCAATAATCTCCTTATATTCAAAAGATATATTTTTCCATCTAATAAAGTGTCGCTTATAATAAACTCTCACAGGGTTGTCTTGCACTTTTTGACTGTTTGAAAACTTTTTCCACCCAGTGTATGAATATGATTTTTGTTGTTGCTTTGTTGTTTTTATTGTGACGCGTTGCATTTACACACAAAGACACAAAGACAGACATCGAGATACAGTGAAATACAAATACAGATACGCATGGCAAATGGACCATTTTGATTTTTTTTATTATTATTAATTTTAAAGGTGCAACAGCGTTTGGACATTGTGATACAGAAACAAACCTGTTCACCTGCGCACTCTACCTGAAGCAGCGCAGCAGCAGCGGCAGCTCCAACAACAACAGCGACATCAACTGTGTTGGCAGCGACGGCGACGCCGACTGCGCGGAGACAAGAAAGAGACATGTTAACACAATTCAACGTCGTACGCTTTCGACTGTCGTCTGTTCGTTGTTGTTGTTGTTGTTGTTGGTGGTGGTGTTGCTTTTGTCAGAGGTGGACGTTGATAAATGTGGAAAGGGCTCAAAGTTTTAGTCATCAAATGTTAGAAATTGGGTTTTTCAGTTTGGTTCCAAATGAAGATAGCTTGTTCAAAAATAAGATTTTGAGATTATAAAGTGGATTTTAAAAAAATTAAATCGACTGGGGAAAAGTTCTTTAGAAACCTTGCCTAACGTAAACGTATTTCTAAGAAAATTCCATTTTGAGATCTTCGCGTTGAAATATATGAACCGCTTGAAGGTGGCGTATAAATTGTATTGTTCAGATTTTCCGAAAATTTTAACCAAATTTATTTAAAATTAAAAAAAAAAATAAATTTAAAAACAGAAAATAGAGAACGTAAAAATATTTCAAAATTTAGAGGAAAACAGTCTTGTAAGATATTTAGGAACTCAACTTGAATAAAATGCAAAAAAAAAATTATATTGACCATCTCTTAAGGAAAATAGCGAGGGCAAAATTCCTTTAAGGTCTAGAGAAAACCATCTTTGCTAATACGTAAAACATAGATTCCAGTGCTCGGTTTTTTAGGCATTTTTGATCAAATTTAATAAAGTTTAAAAATGAAATGCAAAAAAATTGTGTTGGACATCGCTTAAAAAAGGAGAGCTAGAAAAAATTCCATTTATATCAACAAGGAAACAATTTAGTTAATGATATATCTTAGATTGTATTGCTCAGATCTTTGGAAAATTTTGATCAAATTAGATTAACTTTAAAAAAATTCCAAAAAATTTTATTGGACCTCTCAAGGAAAATGGAGAACGAAAAACTTCGCATTGGGGCTGTATTTAGTGTAAATCTTTATGAAATATTGATCAAATTTACAGAACTTTCAAAAAAATGAAAAAAAAAAGTTTTGTGGGCATCTCCTTTTTACCCTACCCTATCCACTTAAATTCCGCATCTCTACGAAGGAATAAAGAAATTATACTGAAAAAGCTCGGAAAGCTCGTTGCGATCATCGAGTACAGTAATCTCTGTCATCTTCCTCTTCATCTTTAAAATAAGATGTTTCGACTTGCAAACAAATATGACACCATCGATGGTAATCCAGAAGATGAGCTTCTTGCCGTGGGAGCTTGGATGGTAGTCCTATTATTAAGGGATGCCACGCCCAGTTGACGTTAGATGGTAGCTCCACCACTATGGGAAAAGTCCCATCTTGCCAATTACCGGAGCGAATGAAAATAAAATCGATTACTGAAGACGCGCAAGAGAAAGAAAGGTCTTGTAGAGACCCTAATCTCCCAAGAGGAGTAAAAAGGAAATTGAGCAAAAAAATCTTGATAATAATTACTGAAATTTTGATCAAATCTAATCAACTTTAATAAAAATTAACTAAAAATTTTAAAAAATTTAGCATCTCTTTAAAAAAAAACCATTGAAAAATTCCAATAAATTTTAGAGTGAAACAAGCCAGATCTAAGCACTCTCAAACATATACTACGTCAGCTATTTTTTCTGACTGTGTGGTAAACCTGTACTATATATTATACTAATATTTTTTATGAAACAGTCTTTAAAAAATTCTTTAGTGACTTAAATATTTCATTATGTCTGAAGCTTTACAAAATGTCGCTACTGTTCAAAATTTCTTCCATAATTCGATTTCCGACATTACAGAGTTTCATATTTGTCAGGGTATTGCGAGCCCCCAGTAGACCCCCTTTGCTGCCACCACTGCTTCTTGTAGTTGTTGCTGGCGTTGTTGTTGGTGTTGTCTTTCGTGCGTTCGAACGCCAAACGATCGATCGGTTAAGCTCGGTCGGTCGGTCGCCCGCTCTGCTCTGATCAAAACTGATCCGCTCTGTCTCTGTGCCCGCTCCATAAGTCTTGGTCTGTCTGTCTTGGCCGTCTGTCTTGGCCCGTACGTCTTTCAGTCCGTCCCCGTGTATCTGAAGCTGTGTATGTGTGTGTGTTGCTGTCTGTCATTGCTGCAGAGTTTGCCGCACATTGAATTGGCGCTACAAGTTTATCGAACGCTCAAAGTGGTTTTCAGTTGATATCGAAAAGCCACAAGGTCGACAACAGCATCAAGTTTAAATTTTTATTCTTGTCAACTTCTTTTAATAACACCAAGCCAGCAAAAACAACAACAACAACAGCAGCAGCAAAGCAACAACAACAGCAACCAACATACAAGTCGGTGTAATCGAGTCAGCGCGCAAAAAATAAAGAAAAAGAAGAAAAGTGTATCAAAAACAAAACAAAGATACAAAGATACAAAAAAAAGAGCAGAAAAACAGAAATAAAACCAAAAGATACAGTCAAATTAAAATATATTTAAGTGCCGCGGCGCAAGGAACAACTTTAGCCGACAACGTTGTCGCCAGCGTGTTGTCGTGGTTGTTATCGTTGTTGTTGTCGCATAGACACACACACACACGTAATCCGCTTAAAAGTATCTCAAAGTATCTCAAATTCAAGCCATAGTGTAGTTTAGTGTAAATAAAATAAAAAAAAAAAAAATATTGTAGTACGTTGTTGCTGCAACTTTGAGCCAACTGCAACATGCAAAGTTAGCGCGCGTTGTTGCAGTCGTGTGTGTGTATGTTTGTGTTGTTGTTGTAATTGTTTGCTATTGGTATCGGTGTATCTGTGTATCTGGTTACATGACAAAGTGTTGCAGCTGTTGGAGCTACAAATTGCATGATGGATGCAACAAGCACATTTGCCATATCCTACACAGACTGGATGGCCGAGTCACGGTAGTAGCCACAAAAAAAAATACGTTAACACTGAGTAGGCGTTCATATATGTGTGTGTGTGCAGGACTAAATCCGTAAAAACATCTAAAAATAAAAACAAAAAAAATATTCCATAAGCCATACAAAAAACAAATTTCACCTCATTGTGTCGCTCTTATGTTGTTTTTGTTGTGCTTTTGTGTGTGTGTTTGAGTGTGTTTGATGTGTGTATTTTATGGAATTGTGTAATTTTGACTAAGTTTAGTCAATTTCGTCAAAATGTTACTCAGACGTTTGTTCATATACCCTAACCGTAGGGTATATCACCTTTGGTTGGGAATATGGAGATTCGAAATTTTTATTTATTTAATCTTTCGCTTTGAATTGGATTAACTGCCGCTTTAGACGTGAATTTTTAAACCACAGTAATAATCTGCTTTCTTCCTTGATCTCCATTTTCTTTCGAAATATCGCAATGTAATGCCCTTGGTTCCTCGATCTCTTATGGGAAATGACATTTGAAGCTCTAAAGCGAATCTTCGCTCATTTCATGCTCACTAATGAAACATTTTTAAAAATATAGTAATCTATTGCTGTACATTAGCTCCTTAATCACTTATGGCAAACGTCCTCTCAAACTCTCCAAAGGCTAATTTTTTTAAATATAGCTAATGGGATATTTTTTAAATCATAAATCTTTTCAATGAGACGTTTTTTTTTTTAAATATATTAGTTTTTTGCTTTATGTAAGTTCCTTCATCTCTGGTTAGAAATGGCATCTTAATATCGAAAGGGTAATTTTGTAAAATATAGTAACCTTTTGATTCCTTGATTTCTAATGAGACATTTTTTTAAAAATAGCAATCTATTGCTTTACATTAGCTCCTTGATCACTTCTGGGAAACGATATTTCAAACTCTAAATTGAAATTTTTTCAATTTAGCTAATGGGATATTTCTTAATCTTTTGTTTTATCTTAGTTACTTTTCTCTTCTGTACATAAATTTGCCTTAGTTCTTTTATTCTTCTGGGAACCGGCATCTCAAGCTCCAAAGGGTAATTTTTTGAAATATAGCAGTCTCTTTGATCCATTGATTCTTTGATTTCTAATCTTACATTTGTAAAAAAATAGCCTTAATCATTTCTGACAAACATTTCAAACTGTAAAAGGAAATTTTTAAAATTTAGCTAATGGGATATTTTATAAAACAAAGTAATCTTTTGCTTAAGTGTAGTTACTTTACTCCTCTGGGAAACGGCATCTCAAGCTCTGATGGGGAAATTATTGTAAAATATCCCTTTTCGATCCCTTGAGACAATTTTTAAAATATATTGTAAGGAAACGTTAGTTGCTTGATCCCTTGACTCATTGAAATCGGCATCCCAAGTTCCAAGCTGCAATGCCGGTACTGCGAGAGAAGTGGTTGGAGGTAGAGATAAAGAGTGAAATAGAGGCGGTGAAGATGAAGAGTGAGTGATACAGATAGAAGGGTATATGATTTAAAATATAGTAGTCTATAGATACTCTGATTTGTAAGGAGACGTATGCTTAAAGATAATAGCGATCTAGAGCAATACCTTAGCTCCTTGGTCTCTGATGGGATGGCAGTCCCAGAGCTGCAACCTGCAATGCCGGTAACGCGAAGGGCAAGTGGTGGAGAGGTATGAGATCGAGAAACAGTATGAGAGAGTTGAATAAGGAGAGGACCATGGATTTTCTCAGGAGCCCGGAGTAATTGCTCTCTTACTGACGTAATTCAAGCTAAAGATGAACATATTCCCCCTGGGCCCGGATTCTCTCTCTACGGCTCTGCATAGATAGATGCATTGGCATACCTTAGTGGGATTTTTATGTTACATCGATCTTTTGATGACACTAGCTAAAACATCTCTTTTGCAAGAAGGGTGAAGAACAAAGAAGAAGAAGAAATAGTGAGAGATACAGACAGAAACAGAGAAAAATAGACACCGAGTGAGAGGGATAGAGATAGAGAGAGATATCTTGAAAGAAAATGATAGTGTGCTACATAAAAACATAGATAGAAGTCTCTGGAATTTCTAAATAAAACGCAAAATAGTTAATCATCTTCAATATTTATTTTGTTTCCTTCAAAAATGCCCCTTCTGAAGCAATACACATATCCCAACGCTCCTTGCAATCTTCGAAACATTTTTTATGGGCGTTGGCCAGGATGGCGTTCAGCTCTCTCGTCGCATTCTGTTTTATAGTCGGTATGGCAATTTTAGTTTTGGAAAGCGGAAAAAGTCACATGGGGTTCAAAAATAGTAACAAATTCTCTTCATCTACTTCTATTTATTGCCAATAGTTTGAACAGATTCCTTATCATATGCTGACCAGCTCCTTTATTTCGGACCATTCTTATTCAGGTGAAGGTCTTTCGGGTCTTCGATGGCCCTTCAGATTCCACTCGAGTGCTGCTCTTGCAATGTCTTAGCGTGTGACCAATCCATGACCATTTCCTTCTCCGGATTTATAGCTCGATGGGGTTGATTTCAGCTAGATCAAGAAGCTGCCCGTTTTAGCCCAATTGGTCGAAAAAATTCTCCAGATCCGTTTTTTTATAAATAGGTATATATATATTTTTTCTAAATATGGGCCCTTAGTCCCAATTGTCATGGAACGACTATGTGACGATCCCACTTTCTACCCTTAAGTTAAATATTTTGCTAGAAGGCGTAGAGCATCCAATATTTAAATAATATTTTGCTAACATTATTTCTGCAAAGTGGTATAAAACCATTCGATTTAGCCACATCTTCCAAAAAGTTCCAGTGGTTACTTGTTACCAACAACGCCGTAAAGTCATTCTGGTTACCTAAAACTCCATATCGCAATTAGCTACGTTACGTACTTCTCTTTAAAGGTCACCAAAAGAACATTCCAGCCATCGAAATATTATTAATTCGCCAGCCGTACTTGCGTGATTATATGACAGAGTCTCCTTAATTATTTAAAACTCTCATATTTTCACCCTCCCTAAACAAACCGTGATACAAAACCGGATTTTCAGGAATTTGTATACAAAAGAAATTGCCCCAGTGACATGATACAAATAAATGTATTGTGTTTTAGCTAACTTTATTAAAATTTCTTCCATATGGGGCAGAAATTGTGCAAATTAGGCCTAAGCACCAATAAAAAGCCTAAGAAAAAAGAATGCTGTCTTGAGAAATAAGTTCTTAAAATGGTTTGTCTGTCTAAGGAAATAAAAGTTATAGAAGTTTGCATTAATTTAATGCCTAAGTTCTTGGGAGCCACTTTTAGCGATATTTGACAGATATAGCCGATAACTACTAAAATATTTATCGCAGCTGACGCAACAATCGTTTAATCTTTAAGCGCCGAAGTCAAGAGCTTCAAAAAGCTTCTAACAATATTGCTGAATCACGCACCAAATTTTGACTTTAGTTCATTTTTTCGGTTAGCTCACATGAATACTTCTTTAATTTAAAAATTGATTTATCTGTTACCCAAGCCATAAACGGCGACTGGTTGTCCACTGGTGTTTATCCAGATGGTTGTACAACCGATTGTTGTATGAAATTGCTCGATAAACAACCAAATTGTACAATCTATCGATCGCATCGTGTATGGCTTCATTAAGAGTTTTGAAGACTTGTCAAGCTCTTGATATATATCATCAGATGTAGTCGATAATTTAATCTCCAAGGGTTTTATAGCCAAGGATGGTTGAACTGCGACAGTATTAAAACTTAACCAAGCTCTTGGAGCGGCTTTTAAGGATATTATTGCTTTAGTTATAATCGATGAATACAACAATCGATTAGTACACATTTCTGATATCGTAGCTCATGTTATAAAAGTCAGCAGGTTTTGATCAGCGATAGTATTGATGCTTTGCCTTGGGAGTTCCCTCATAAGATATTATTGCTTCAGTTTTAGTCGATAGTTACAACAATCGATAAGTATATATAAATAATTGATAAATTTAATAATTGTTTGAACTGCGAGAGTATTGATGCTGTGACAAACCCTTGAAGCGGCTTTTCACGATATTATTGCTGCAGCTATAATCGATAGCTATAACAATCGATTAGTAAACATTATAGATATCGTAGCTGTCTTTATAAATGTAAGCAGGGTTTGATCTGCGTGATTTTGGAAGCTTGGTTCTGGGAGTCCTTTCTAACAATATTATTACTTCAGTTATAATCGATAACTACAAAAATCGATCAGTATATTTAAATACTAATTGACCACAACAATTGTTTAGTCTGCAGGATTTTTGAAGCCAAGAATGGTTTAAACAGCGAACGTATTGACGCTTTCCCAAGCTTTTAGAGCGGCTTTTAACGTTATTATTGCTTCAGTTATAATCGATAGCAGTTAACAACCGATTAGTAACCATTTTCGATATTGTAGTTAGCGTTAAAATTGACAGAAGGGTTTAATTTGCGAGAGTATTGGAGCTCTGTCCAACGCCATTTCTGCTTAATACTTTGTAAATTCACAAATTGCTTGATCTACAAGAGAATTGAAGCTTTGGTAAGTTCTTGATGAATATCACCAAATATCGTTATGAATGGCAGCAGGGTTTGATCTGCGAGAGTATTGAAGCTACGCCCTTGGAGTTCTTTTCAACGACATCTCTTCTGTAGGTTTAATCGATAGTTATATCGCAGTTGTACTTACAAATGGCAGCAGCTTTTGATCTGCGAGAGTATTGCAGACTTCTCCTGGGTGTCCCTTTTAAAGCCATTTTTCCTTCAATTATAATCGATATCTACAACTATCGATTGATAAATATAACTTACGTATTAAATACAACAACCCATACAAACGATAACTACAATAATCGATAACTACAGCCAAATAGTTATTGTAGCCAAGGCATCCATTGTTTCATTTCGAGAGTGTATTAAAACTTTGGGGTGTTCAAGCTTTTCTTTTATTATTATTAGCTTTAGTTTCGTATTCATTTTCAATATTTGTTGTTATATGCTTAACGCATTGTTGTTGTTGTTTTTGTTGTTGGTATTTGTAGATTTCATTGTTGTTGTTGTTGTAGTCTGTAGTCTCTTGATAACATAGAGTAGTAATTAATGCGATACGAATGTGAAATTTATTGCCTACGCCCGAAAATGCTTTGCGGCTGTTTAAAGCCAAATCATGCACACACAGATACAAACTAACACACAGATACATACTGACTTATTTTATGTATATATCGATATGGATATCCAAGTCCGAAACTTTTGGCCCGCAGCGCTTTCGTTTTTGTTGGTGACTCTTTTTGAACAAAATACAGAAAAACAAAAACAAAAATCACATTAATATAAGACCCATTTACATAAAATATAAGCATGTAAATGCCAGACCCGACCAGACCAGACCCGACGAGGCTAAGCCTCATGTTGATGCTGAACGAAATGACATAAAATGTATTAAGATACCGAGAGAGGGGAAAAGAAGAGCCGAGCCGAAGATAATTTCATTTCATTTCACTAAGACTAAAAATGCAAGTCAATTTTTTGGATGTGGACAGCTGCAGCAACCATACCAAAGATTACTTAAGATTGAGATTTCCAATCAGAATGCAGCGGCTCTTTCTCACACTCAACGAACGTAGTCGGAACACGGTCAGAGCATCCTTTGTGCAAAGCAATTCCTGAAGACAGACGCCGCGCATTTAGACATAGATGGATAGCGTTTGTCCCAGCTTAATTATGGCTCGCGGGCAGTAAATCCTTGAATATGTGCTTTAGGGTGGTTGTCATAGAACTTTGTTTTTTTGTTCCGCTGTTGTTCTAGAAGCGACTACGTGATCTGGTCAGGCCATATGGCTGACTGGCTATCCGAACAGGCGACCAATGCAGCAAGCGTCCCAGCGTCCAGGCTGCTATCTACCTGAATATATTAACATCCTTATGCAAATGCATAAGCTCGAGCTGCGCCCCATGTAGAAAGGGTTGATATCGGTATCTCACAACTACCACTAAATGCCTGTGTATCTGTTCGGACAAGAATGAGGTGCGATGTCCAACGTTGAGAAACAATGACACATAACAATTCACCTCACCGCTCAAGGATATGCATTCGACCGTGGCAAATGCTAAGACACTATGAGTAGGTCCGTTCGTCCGTTTTTGTGATCATCTTGTGTGAATCTTAAAATGTTATACGAATCCTAAATTGAATCCTTTCGCTGTGTTTGCCTTTTGTATGTCTAGCTGAAAGCATTATGCAAATCAGCAACATAAAAAAAGGGTCACTTGGCCGTTGGTTCCTTGAGGTTTGGACGTTGTCCGAGCTCGCTCTCATTCTATCTCTGTGGCTGTGTTGTTGTTGCACTTAAAATATATCAATAATGATCTGCTGGCGACTATACATTAGAGAACGCCATGGAAAATCACGTAACGGCTGTTTGCCAGCCTTCTCATTTAGGAGGGTACAGTTATAGGGTTATGAGCTACCATGAGCTGTACCAGCTGCTTGTTTACATTAGTTTTTAGCGCTATCCTAGCCATCCATTGTCCTGTCCGACTGTCATTTGTGCTTTTGTTCTGATGAGTGCTTCGCTTTTGATTTAATTTGAAGATGTTTCAACTGTAGCTTGTGTAGAATTTTTTTGCTTTTATTTGGAAAACTATCGAGCAGAAACTGCTGGCAAGCTGCAAAGGTATCAGGCCCTATCCACTGGCTCTGTACCGTCTACCATTGTGTCCTAAAGTTGCTCTATATTAGTACAGTAAACGAAGGCTCAGAAAAAAATAGCTAATGGATGAAATTTTTAGGGACCTTGTTCTAAGACTAAATTCGAGATTTCATATTTATGGGTAGAGGGCGGGACTCCGCCTGACAATTTATGATGGTACGGTATTTGCATCATATCTTTTTTTCTATCAAACTTAGACCTAAAAAAACGACCCAAACGATTATTGATCCATTACATTTTTTTCCGATGAAACTCTTCGTTTACTGTAAAATATTGTATCTGTTAAGATTTTACATTTTGAACGGGAGACAATGAAATTTTGGAATTCTGTTGAAAAATTACTCTTTGGTATGTTTTCTTAAAATCAATATTTTGCCCCATTTCGTTAGTATTTGCAAAACGTGGTACACTAAATTCCCCATGGACCCCCAAACTCTTTATAATAATATTATTGTGAAAATTCAATTGAGTAAGGACTATTTAGTTATACAGATACTAGCCGTCAGGACTAGCTGACCGATTCCCGAAATTAACTTAATTTTAAAAGATGATTGTAGTCTGGTGACACCATGCAAAGAGTTTCAAAGAGATTATGTCGGCTTTCAGCCGAAACAGTGACACTCAGTAAACAAGTTTTAGGATGATTTCTGCTTAATTTAACAAAATCTACAGGCATAATAAAAATTATGGTTTAATCTCTATTTAAAAATGGAAAGAAGAAATATTCTGGGTTCCAAAACGTTCCTTTTTTAAAAACCTTTTGTTAATAGCTCTTAGATGAAATTGAGATTGAGACCATTAACGTACCTTTCAACCTACTTAGGAAGGTCACCATGGGGAAGGGGTCTTGAACATACTACGCTTGGTCACTTGATCTGCTGGGGGAAGTCTACGTTGATGTCTACGTTTTTACTTATTGGTTACAGTCCTACGGGGGACGGAGTTTTTTTTAAAGAAATTGTAAAAATTGGGTCACTTAGTTTGGGCTCGGCCCCTTTGTTATACTAGAAACTCATGTTTCCATTGCACTTCTTTGAATGGTATGAAAATCAAGCTCAAAATCAACAAACAGGAGAATGTCTTTCTTTCTTTACTTTCTTTCTTAGCATAACAGTCCTGGGTGGACCATTGCTTCCTTAACCAATTTTTACCATTTGGCCTTATCCGATGCCAAGTTTTTCCAATCTCTTACGCAGCCCTCTAAAGTCTTCCTCAGTCTGCTCTAGCCACCTCTTTCTGGGGATTAGGATTCTTACAAGTGATCGTTCCTGGTGACGTTGTGCATGTCCTAGTCATCTTAGTCGTTGTGACATTATGTATCGTATAAGGTTCTGCTTGTCAACGGCGTTTAATTATTCGTGTTGGTCCAAAATCATTCTCAGCACCTTCCGTTTGTGGGATAATAGTTGGCATGCTTCGTTTCCCTTTAGTATCCAATTTTCGCAGCCGTTAACGGTCTAATTAGGCACTAATAGATACGGAGCTTTTTATGTCTAGATAAGATCTTAGAGTTAAAATGTCAGATGACCCAATTTTGGAAATCTCCAGTGGGGATTCACCGCGGGCCAGAAGTTTTCTCAGGGACTCGGTGTAATTACTATCGTACTATCGTGATTCAAGATAAAGGTGTAATAGAGGCGACGGTACATTTCCTCCCAAGCCCGTATTTTCTGTCTACGGCCTTGTGTAGCTCTAGTGCTTTGCAGTTCTAAGACAGTTTCCGACTCTTTTGGTTGTTAACCCCATTGGTACACACCTGCTTGGTTTTACATGCAGATAGCCTTAAAGGTTTTAGGTGAGATTATGATAACGGATCATTTTCCAAGGCGTGGTTTGAATTTTTAAATCTTTAGAGATATTTTTTATTAACTTTCCACTTCCTAAGTTGTTAACCCATTCACAAGAAATATTCTCGATGCATAATCAACGATCACCCCAATGGAGCTTTTAACTGAGATTACTCTTATATAGGCCCGTCGAGAGTGGGAAGAAATGTTGGAATTCCCCTTCCATCAGGAGTTTTCTTAGGTGTAATTCCTGCCGAACACAATGATTCAAGCTAAAGGTGTGATAGAGGTGTCGGTACATGTCTCCCACGGGTCCGAATTTTCTCTCTATGGCCTTGCTGTTAAGGAAATACTTTTCTCGATATTGTGTTGTAATTTTTTAACTCATCACATTCCAGCAAACATCTAAATGTTTTTCTCAACCAAATAAAAATAACATGTGATCGTGGCTCATTGCGCTTTCACTTCGTGATTCACTTCGTGAACTGCCCATAAGCCGCGCCACGCCTCAACCAGCCTCTTGTGGCATGCCCCAGCACGCCTTAAACTTGCCCTTCAGGTGTAAATTTGCGCAGCATGTGCAGATTTCCAGCATAATGCCCAGCATAAAGATCGAACCACAGGGTTTCTATTGCCGGGGTAGACTTTGCCACAGTCTGTGCAAAAAATATTCGCTACTTGTTGCATGCTGTTCAAGACAGTCACTCAGAATTAGGGTTGCTAATGAAAAGGTGTCGCAACTAATGACAGGCTCGGCTCTCTCCTCGCTCCTGCAACCCAATAAGTAATCAAAATCCATGCACTTAAGAGAGTTGTAAAGCTTTTTATTTTATGTTTTTGTATTTATTTATTTTTGGTATTTTTTTTCTTGTGCATGGGAAATTAATAATTAGTGGATTTCATGTGCAGACCACTTGCGGGGCGGGGCGGGGCTGTATCCGAGCCACTGAATGTGTTAAAAAATTGTTTAAGCTTTTGTTTCTTGGCTGGCTTTTCGACAGCAGAGTCAGTCGTCCCCTAATGGCGCTAATAACGCTAAATGAATAAATTTAGAGGCGCTCAAAAGTTGCCGCAAAACTTACAAGTCCGTATCCATCCACGCATACACTCACATAGATACACACACATGTACACACACCACAAATTTGTTATGTAAATAAATGCTAATAGCAACAACGCGATTGCCAAAATGCACACACACACATACATATGAGCGCCTGCGTGTATTTGTATTTATGTATTAGTATATAAACCCAACAAACACACTTGCATCTTAGACGCGGCGCCAGCTATAGCCTGGCCGAGACGCCTCTGCCGCATCCCGACTCACCACATCTACAAGATGCTCCCCAGTCACACTATGCCAGCGGCCAACACTCTCCGCCACATTACTATGACCAGCACAAGGATGAGCTGCCACAACACCCTCCTCCACAACAGCAGCAGCAGCAGCACTTGCAACACTTGCCACTTACAGCCGCGGGACTCATGCAAGCGGTGGCCGCCGAGATACAGCTTAGTGAGCAGGAGCAGCAGCAGCAGGAACTGCATCAGCAACCTCCACCGCATCATCATCATCATCAGCAACAGCAGCAGCCACACGAACTGCAGCTTGTCCCGCCAACCTCCCAATCCAGCGGCTATAACATCTATAGCTACTACAAAGACGCGGAGAAAGAGAACAACAATGATGAGCTTGTTTGGAGGTAAGCTCGGAATGGAGCTGCAACATGATAAGTGAAGTGATTATTTGTAGGTATTAGGAAAAACTATCAAGAGGGAGAAGCTCTTAATGTGGGGAAGTGCCTTGTCGGTGCAGTGGCAACAGCTTAGACAAGGGAAAACTGGGATGATGACGTAAAAAAGTTTACCATTGTGGTGAAAAGACTTAAGATGTCAATTAGGGATCAAATCAGAAATTGACATTACAATTCGTAAAGTGATTCAAAACAGTCGGAATCGGCACTGAATAACGAAAAAAGTCTAAATTTCTGCAACTTTCCATGTAGGAATTTAGAACTGCCCCCATTGGAAAGAAACAAAGAATTTAAACAACATTTAAGACCAGAACGCTAGATGCATATTTGTTCTAAATTTTGATTCCAATTTCAATTGTTGATCAGTTGAAATCGGAACCGAAGTTCAATGTCTAAATATCTCAGTCTTACAACTTCCAACATCTTTAAATTCCTAATAAATGATAAAGATATACTCTAGTGTTCAGGTCTTACAAGTTCTCTAAATTTCTGTATTATACATATACCTTTTTAGCGAACTTCTAAGACCAAAACACTAGAATATACATACCTATACCATTTATAAAACCAGAACACTAGAGAACAATGGCGGATTCACGGGAGGTTTTCCCTAAAAGAAAGAAATTTAATCGAACGTCAAAGATGATATTGCTAAGAAAGCATTGCGAAAAAAACATACCAATCTAAATTTACGAGCATTTAGAAAAACATTCTGTGGCCTTTTGGATCTTGGAATTGGACCCAGCGAACCCAAAAACATAGTAAAAATATGGTCCCACCCCTGGAACCCATTAAATTTTCTTTGGTGTACCTAACAGGATCTTTGGCGGGAAAGCAAAATTTCAAGTCAGGGTAGTAGGGGTTCGCTCTCTTTGCTAGGTCAACCGCAAAATCTTGTCCACTCAAGGAAGAGCTTGAACAACTCCCTAAAAAATAGAGCGCCGTGGCAGCACTATGCACTTAAGACCAACTTAGACACCCCCAAGTCCCCTCCCAGCTCTACATTTATGTACAGTTGCCATTTACATTGAGGTTGCCGCAATTTGCAAAAAGTATCAACCATTTCTTCTCCTCTTGGTACGTAGACCCTTCCTTTTATTCCTTATGCAGCGAGAACCTTTGAACTGGTTTAACAGCTTAATAGGTATATCCCACTGAGGCTCATATTTGGAGTTCCAGAATTTGTTTTCCGGATTATCGTCCGATTCCACTAAGGACTATGCAGTCTATGTGTAACTCCTCTCCAAGGAGTCAACCGGTGTAACCTAACCTTAGCTATCGTCTAATTGACTTTATTTATAATCACACAAATTTTTTTCCTCAGTGTACCAATTAGTTGTAAACTACAGCTCAAGGCTAATCCTAAAATTTTGCTACACAGACTTATGCCTAAACTTTTCCTGCTCGAGTTCTTTGCCAAACTAGAAGTTTAAAGAAGTTTAACCCATCCACATAAAGTACGATTGCAATCTTACAAGGTCCATGTTCCATATACCCGAAACCATCGCACCGGTTTCACCCGAATTTGGCGTCTGTCTTTCCGCTTGTCCGACTGTCGTTGACATTTGTTTTGAGCAACTTTTTTTTGACCATGTAGCTGCTCGTTTTTATGTATGTTCTGGAGAACATTTTCGCTATTAAAATGACACTACAATATACCGTATACAAACAATTTTCGTCATGTGTTTTGTTTTTCGTTTTAGGGTCAGTTCTTGTAAATCACGTAGAAAAACACTTATTAGATACTTTAGACAAATGCTTTTTATTTCTAAGCTCAGAACTGGCGCAGCTTGAGTGACCTTTTCCATGCCCCGTACCCGAACAACCGCAAAGTTTGAAGTTTATTTTTTTTTGGCATGTTACGATTTCGTCAACCTTAACGTGCTACACGTTTTACTTTTGTGGACTCTACAAGAACTACAAAAAAAGCGCATTTCATAACTTAATTTTCGGAAGCGGCTTTTGGTAGCCCGCCTTGTCAACAGCACCGAAAAATTTCCACGAAAACTTTGAACGCCCTGCCTTTCCGGCTGACCCATGTGGACATAGTAAAAAAATGGTTGACTCTTTTGGCTAATTGCGGCAGATTTTGAGGCAACCTCAATGTAAATGGGAACTGTACATAAATGTAGAGCTGGGAGGGGTCTTGGGGGTGTATAAGTTAGTCTTGAGTGCATAGTGCTGCCAAGGCGCTTTACTTTTAAGGGTCTCTAGTTATGCTCAAGGTCTTCCCTGACTGGACAA
Source organism: Chymomyza amoena (assembly GCA_037043745.1). Lineage (NCBI taxonomy): Eukaryota > Metazoa > Arthropoda > Insecta > Diptera > Drosophilidae > Chymomyza > Chymomyza amoena. The sequence continues at coordinate 182,553 of JBAMAX010002180.1, read as the reverse complement.
GATTTTGCGGTTGATTTAGATTTTAAGGGCTTAACTTTTAAAGGTTGTCAACAGAATTGGCTAACAATGAACTTCTAATTCATAGCATAACCCCTACAGAATGAAACTATATAATGCGAGTCCAGTCTTGAAATTTGCTCTTCCAGAAACTAAAGATCCTGTTTAATAACATAGCCACACCTACGCAATCAGACTCGGTTCCAGAGGTCAGACCATGTTTTTACTATGTTTTTGCGGTTGCTGAATACAACTCCAAGGTAAAAAAAATACAAAACGTCAGGATCCTGTAGTAAACCCAAAAAGCTACAATAATAGAACGATATCTGTCTAAGTAATAGAATTTCGTGGTTTAATTCTTTTTATGTGAATTTTTTCTTTTTCGAATCCAACAAACCATATATCATTAATGTCAGCCTAAAGGTTCTTGAGATATAAATGGTGTAACTAATATAACTTTCTTTTATATATAGATATTATAGGTTCTCAAATAACCTCCTATAAAAAATTCTGCATAATATAAAATAGAAAATAATTTTCTAAAAATTATTGGGGGTAGGAAAAAATTTATGGTTTTCCGAAAGTATCAATATCGTGTTATTCCTCAACGTCGTTATCTATTATTTTTTTGAAAGAGTTTGGATACCACGTCAAAAGAACTATTCATCTTTAGGTTCTATGAATCTCGGAATATTTATATAAAAAGTTTATCTTAAAGACATTCATTATCAGATGATCTAAAAAGCTGTGTACCTCGAAAAAATTTGTCATGTGGAATAATAGAAAGAAGTAAGAAGGAGAAGTTTTTTAAGAAGATGCTCGTTAAAAAGAAGTCGTCTATAGGGCAGATCGCAAAAGGGTAGATAGGATTTTGTTTGTGAAATTTTAAATTCACTATTTCACTAATTTTAAAAATTTTGAATTATTTTTTTAACGTAGACTAGTCCAAGAAATTAAGTCCAAAAAGTTTCAATAAAGCCGCTTTTTGAAAAATTCACATTATAAAAATATAGAAATTTTTGATATTTTTTATGAATTTTTTAATTTGGACTAACCAAAAGATCATTTAATAAAAAAAAATGGTAACGATGCCGATAATTTCTACTAGTCTTAAAAAAGAAAAAACTATTTATGGTTTTTACAAAAAATTATATTGAATTTTATAAATATCTGCATTCTCGGCACAATTTCCATTTTACCATTTTTAGTTCTTAATTAATTTATTGGCCAGACCATCAGATCTACAGGGCAAAATATTAAGATATGCCGCTTTTTTTGCTCAGTGTACTTGGTATAATTTTTAAAAATAAAAATACCCCTTTTTATACCCTGTACCGTATGGTACCAAAGGTATATTATGATCAGGGTGAATAGAGAAGTCGATATACCCATGTCCGTCTGTCAGTCTGTCCGTGTGAACGCCTAGATCTCAGAGATGGTAAGAGCTAGAGTTACCAAACTTTCACATTAGATCCCATATTATTCCATAGGAGCAAGTTTATTTTATTTTTTTGATATCGGGCATAAATTATATAGCTCCGAAGGGGGTGTTTAAGACGACCTCGACAAAAAAAAAGCGTTTTAGATGAATAATTCGTTTGTTTATGAAGATATCGTAACCAAATTCGGTATTCGAAAGTTTTTTATAGTTCCCAAACAATGTACCAAATTTGATCGAAATCGGCTGAATATATCATATAGGACCATAGGACCGATCGGCCAGAATAACTTTTTTAAAGAAAAATTCGCTAATATTTCGTTTTTTGATAAAGATATAGTAACCAGATTTGGCGTTTGGAAATTTTTTAGACCACTTAAGCAATGTGCCAAATTTGAACAAAATCGCTTGACTATATCATATAGCTCCCATAGGTCCGATCTTCCAAAAAATCGATTTTTTAACAAAATTTGTTGTGTTTCGTTTGTTTGTTAAGATATTGGGACCAAATTTGACATTCGTGAGTATTTTATAGTTCCTAAGCACTGTACTAAATTTAATCCAAATCGTTTGACTAGATCATATAGCTCCCATAGGACCAATCGGTCCAAAAACACGTTTTTTATACAAAATTCGATGTGTTTTGTTTGTTTGTAAAGATATTTGAAATAAATTTGGCATTCATATCTTTTTTAAGGTATTTAAGCACTGTGTCAAATTTTATTGAAATCGGTTGACTATATCATATAGCTCCCATAGGAACGAACAAAAAAAATTTTTGCTTAAAAATTCTTCTGTTTTTGGTTTTTTTGTGAAAAAATCGGACTTTATTACAAGCTAGTGGTACAGGGTACCACAGGCGGGACTTTACGTCCGCCATTTTTTTAATATAGAAATTAAGAACATCTTTTATGATTATTTAACAAAGGCTAGCCAAAAGATTCCATAAAAAAAATTATTAATTATGCCGGTTTTTAAAAAATTCATAATTTCTATTATGAATGACTTTAAAAGAAAAAACTATTTTTACTTTTTATAACAATTTATCTTGACGTCAAATTATCCGCGCATTTTTATTGTCGATTTTTATAAATCGAACCCAAAATTTTGACCACTTTTACGAGCTCTTTAACTTAATTAACCAGCTCATTAGAGCTCTAATCACAGCAACAGCACAAGGCATAACAAATTTAAATTATGCTACTTTGTTTTTTGCTCAGTGTATTATGCATAATTTATATTACATATGGAGATTTTCACCAAGTATCGATTTTAGATTATCACAAACACAAAATCTTAACATCATGCCAGAAATAATTTATAACAGCGTAAGAGTTTTATTTTATGCGTTAAGCCTCTACAAAAAATCTAAAAAAAAAACAAAGAAATGAAATGAAACGAAAAAAAAAACAAGAGATCCCGATAGCGAATTGCGATGGAGAGACTAAGACTAAAGATCGCGACGAGTACCGTTCGTTTGGTCTCAGATACTTTTGTATCTGTGCCGCGCGCTGCGCGAGATACAATTCAATGCGATTTGTTTTTATTGTGAAAATTTGTTGCCAACTGTTTGGATGGAGTTCGAATCTGGTTGACGTTGTTGTTGTTGTTGTTGTCCATAGTGTTGTTGTAGTTGTTGTTGCCGACGCAGTGGCTGGTTTTTGCACTTGATGCTGATGCCGATGAAGCTGAGGAGGATTGTGACTCTGGAATCTGGTTTGCTCTTATTGTCGTTTGGTGTGTTTGTGATCATGGCTGGATTGCTCCTATTTGGGCGTGTGCATGAGCAGCAGCTGCAATGACTTGTCTTGCCAGTTGGCAACAACAACCAGCAACCAACAACAACAACTGGATTGTGCTGGAGTCGTCATCATCATCAACAGCATCATCGTCATCATCTCGGTGTGTGTGTTTGTTGTTGTTGCTGCTACAGGTGTACAGGTGTTGGTTGTGCCCGCCCGTAACAATTTTGATGCGGCTTGTGGGGACTTTCAGACATTTGGACGTGGTGGCGACTGCGCAGCCTGCGCCTGGCTTGGCTTGGCCGCTGCCGCTGCCACTCCATGCACAATTGCCACATACTATAAACCGCAACGAACGGATTAACTCTAACAATTGGCGGCAATACGGCAATTGGCTTATGCAAAATCCGTTGCTTATACACTGGGAGAAAATTTAGACTAGCATAGGAATTAAATCAAAAAGAGCTATGCATAGTACTTATATATTAAGTCTCTTAATGAATCAACCAAGTTGAACAATATTTTTTTCGAGAATCTAAGGCTAATATGTATCGATTAATCGAAACGTACTGTAGATATTGCTGTGATTCGTTATGGCTTAAAGATGTCGATTAATCGAAGTTTACTACAGATGTTACTGCAAAGTTAACACTTAAACATGTTTCAAAGTTCGTCTAGATGATGTATTGATTAATGGAAACCTAACGTTACCCATAAGCACTTCTATATCTATATATCCATTAATCGATAAATGAAGCATACTGTAGACATTGCTACGATTTAATATCGCTATTAGTTAGCGAAAAATCGAGTCTTTAAAATTCTTCTAGAGTTAAGATAATTTATAGGATTGGTCAAATTGTTTTCAGCCAAATAATAATTTTTCAAAATCAAAAACTCATCAGGTTTCCCCGCCTCAGACTTATGACCCATAAAAAATACGTTAAAAGTTATTCGTTTCGGAGCTCTTTAAATTTAAAATATTATACTCGACTTTAAGTGAATATATTCAATTGAATTAAAAATGGAACCATATCCACTCTGCAAAGGAGCTACTTTCAAATTATTTATTGAGACATCCATTCTAATGATATTTGCGAAATTGTAAAATTTATTGATTGAGTAATATTTTTATTCTTACCTATAGTCCGACTAGGAGCAATATCTTGTATTATATAATACATACATAATATCAAGAAACTAAAAAAAAACATTTTTATAAAGTATAGACGCTCAGAGACGTTCCAAGCACACATTTAGACATTTAAAAAATTTTACTGCTTATTAGACATTAGAGCTTTAACTTTTCCATTAATTCAAATATTTTTTATAAAGAAGAGATTATGTGTCTAATATATTTTCATTTTTATGCTGTTCAAATTATTTAAATATATCTAAATTAAAAACAGAGTTTTTTTGTCAAAATATTTTGTTTTGAAGGTTTTGAAGATTTGTCTAAGATTAGCTGAATTTGGTCCATATCTCGATTTCATTGAGATCTTTTCTAGTTTTATCGAATATTTTTTTATAACATATCTAAAATTTGCAAAAAAAATTTGATAGGGATCGGATCATTTGTCTCCGAGTAATCACTCCAGCAAATTCGAAAAATGCTGTTTCGAGAAAAACGCGTTTAAGGGGCACACCTAGTGTGACAACCTAAAAAATTCCATATATGGGAATTAAAAAAAAATAGTGAATCCATCTATTTAAAATTTGGAGGGTATATTTATACATGTTTTGAAAATACACAGTAAAATTTCTGAAATAAAATATTAAATATTTTTGAAATGACACGCGATCTCAGGTATATACCAACTATCGTAACTGCCGAGCGGCTACTCTTTCAAATGGCTGTAACTCGAAATACTATTTAAGATATTGATTTAAAATTTTAGTATGTTATTCTTAAAGGTATAACCTATCGAAATGTGGGAAAAAAATTAATTCTTTGAAAATTTCACACTAGTTGTGCCCCTTAAAATTATAAATTGAAGCAAAAAAAAAGATAGAAAAAAATTGATTTATTTTTTTGCTTGAATTGTATTTGAAGAGATAGATTTAAAAATATACTATGCAAATTTCATTAACCCAGTGGCGGATCCACGGAGGTTTTTCGGGTCCACCCACACAAAAGATTAAAAATATGTGTTAAAGTCTTTTGCGAGCTTTGATAACATACGCTTTTCAAAGTGAAGAAACTGTCTTTCTTTCCAAATTCTGGATCCGCAACCATATCTCATACGTACATGAGGCTCTCTAATACTACGCTACTTATCAGAAACATACCATAAACATATTATAAAATGATTTAGTTTTCTCAAGTCTTGGATCGTTTTTAAGGGAATAATTACAAAAAGATTTAAAACGGTTTAAAAATAATAATATTTTTTACATAATTCCCTTCAATTTAAAACGATTACAAAAAGGTATTTGGTGGAACTTTTAAAGTAAAATATTTTTTTTTGAGTCTCAACTATCTTTAGAAATTGATTTAGGGATCCCCTTTTCTTATTTGCTTTCATAGCAATTCAAGGACTTAATTCGTTTAGCTTTTAACAAAAATTTTATTTGGCGGTTTTCTCTGGAACGTATCTATGTATCATGTAAAAAATTAGAAACTATATATAAAAATAAATAAATACTTTAATTTAAGACTGTCAGTGTGTAGATTTTAGCGATGTAAAATTGCGATCACAACTTTTTCTGAGTATTTGATAAAATTAATTCTAAATTGGTTGTCAAAATATTTGTAAATAATTTTTAAATACTAGCATCAGAAATTCTATTTACTTGGAGATCGGTCTTGCAGATTTTGAGATAAGGTATCGTACCTAAATTACGTGACTTGTTCAAGAGGAGGATCGGTAATCTATGATATTCATTAGGAAAATCACTTTTTTTCTCGAAAAACAAATTATACTTTAATTTCTGGTTTCACAAATTTTCAAATTTTTATTCTTTTTTTACAATTGCTAGGATTGCTAGATTGTAAATCTAAAATATCATTCTAAAAGCAGAAACTTAAGTTTTGGGCCGACTATAGGAATAAATAAGTACGATTTTTTTTTTTTAAATTTTAAGTTAATTCTCAGTTACTATTGTATCTTATCTTTATTTTGGATCTTTGCGCATAATTTGTTAATATATCAAACTTTTGTATACATTTTTTTAAATCTCATTGAAAACTCCAGTCATTTCTCTCAGTGTAATTTGATGATGCAGCAAATTTGCTACATTTTTAAATTGTTCGCAGCGGATCATTGATAAGCGGCGTTTAGCGTTAATTTAAAAATCATGCGAGGGTGCCAAAAGAGGCATCATTACCAATTAGCAATTAACAAACTTTAACAATTTAACCAACATTTTATTATTGCATTTTTAATCAACAAAAATTTTGCGCTCTTTTTTTAATTTGTTTTTGTTTTGTTTTCTTTTTGTTTGTTGCAACAGCGCCACAAATGCCAGCAAACTGAATGGACAGACCACACCTATCGATGTATCTGGCCTATCGCAAAATGAAATTCAAGGCTTTCTACTTGGTGCACACCCATCATCATCGGCGTCGCAAACGACGCAGGTCGTCTCAACAACAACAATCTCACATCAGCAACACCAGCAGCAGCAGCAGCAACAACAACAACAGCAGCAACAACAGCAACAACAGCAGCAGCAACAACAACAACAGCAGCATGGTACCGCCATTGTAACTGCCGCAGGCGTCGGCAGCGCAGGCTCCATTGTGACAGCGGCCATACAACAACAACAACAGCAGCAGCAACAACAACATCAGCTAATTAGCATCAAACGAGAGCCGGAAGATCTGCGCAAGGATCCCAAGAATGGAAACATTTCAGCGGCAAATGGTTCGGTCATAACGCAAAAGGTAAGCCGAAAAAGCTCTAGAAACTAGACTCTAGAGGCTAGGGACTAGACTCTAGCCTAGCCAATAGCGCTTTAATGGACACACACGCAAAACCATAGCAGTGAGTGAGAAGAGGGTTCAAAATTTATATCCTCTATGTATCTATCTATTTTTTTTATATTAATATTAGCATTAAAGTTAAGAGTAAGATAAAAAAACAACTGGCAAAATGCGGCTGCTTTTAGAAGCAGATCCTGCGCCAGTGACGTAGACAAAATGTTTGACGACAGGAGGCAAATATGAGCAGACCCAACAAAATGTTAGCCTTGGTTCTACTTAAACTTTAGTTATAGGAAATCTTCAATTCAAGCAGATCCTGCGCCAGTGACGTAGGCAAATGCTTGGACGAAAGGGGGCAAGTATCAGCCGACGCAACAAAATGCTAGCCTTGGTTCTACTTATATTATTTATTTATTCCATATGATATGATATGGTGTGGTATGTACTCCGTGTCAAGATATCATACTTTAGTAAAAAAAAAAATAAATATTTAATACATATGTAATATTAACTTCTGATCGGCGCTTAGGGCGGTAGTTTTGGTTCTACTATACTTAAAAATCTTTTATAGGAAAAGTCTAATTACAAGAAACTTTATTTTTCTTTTCAAGCAAGAATCTATATAATATATAAAATATATATATAGAAAGGAGCAGCTTCAAAAATAGTTTGTAATTTCAATTTTAAGTTAAAGATCTTTTTATTCTTTAGGTTTTTGAGAAAAAAAACTTTCGTTTCGTGCTAAGTCGTCTAATTTCGAAGTTATGGCCCTTTAAAGATGGAACTGTACAATTTTTATAACTTTAAGTGATCACGAATTTTCACAATGATGAATACGTTAGTCTTTAATGGAGAAAATAAAATTTAAACACCCTCATAAGGGACAACTGGTTTCAAAGATATCTCTTTCGGTAATCCGGACCCTATTAAAAAAACACTCTTTGTCTTTAGAAATTAAGTTTGGGATTCCCCTCCCTCGTTTATTTTCCGTACCTGATTTGAGAATTGAATCTTAGAGTCGAATTTTTAAACCTACCATTTGGGATTAGATTTTGGTTAAATGTAACGCTTTATGGGCTTAGCCAATGAATGCATATATTCCTAAATTACAGGTACATTTTCTATAATCAACGTTAAATAATCTTCAAATCTAATACTAGGTGGCACTCTTTAGCGTAACTTTAAATGTCATTTAAAAATGAGAAAACTCACAAAAATCTATCCGAAGTTTTCTTCAAATTTAGCTAATGCTTTAGGTTGGCTCCAAATAAATATCTAAATATTATTTTAATCTAATTTTAGGTTACACTTTTTTGAAATTAAAAGTTAGTTTTTGAGGGTAACTATTTGGATAAAATTGACTTTAAAAAATGGACAACATTATAAGGTGCTACCCGAATTTTTTTTTAAGTATAGCTGCTTTGCAAAATATTCTAAAATTGGCTTTACACAATTATGTCACAAATTCTCTTAAAAATATAATTAGAAATTCTCTAGATTAAAATTTTATCGAACATATTTGTTTTCCGATAGAACTTTCTTGGCGATGTACAATAAAATATTCTTAAATTCAAGCCGAATTTTATAAGAATTTAATCTATTAAAACTATAAAAAAATGTTTAATGTAATTTCTACATTATATTTTCTTAACACAATTTTGTGAAATTTTTCTCAATAGAAAAGGATGTTCCAAAACAAAATTTTTTTTTAATATTTATACCTTTTCTAGAAAATTTATTATTAGAAATTTATTATTTTAAGGGTCACTCTGCGTAAAATTTTGATTTATTCATGAAAATTAGTCGTTTTACATAAATTTTTAACAAAATATTATTTTTACATGTAATCGTCATGATAAAATATTCTTCAATTCAAATTTTATATAATTTAATTAAAATTGCATCTTTTAAAAATGTTAAAAATAATTTTTAATGTATTTGCTACATTATATTTTCTTAATAAAATTTTCTCAAGTTAATAGAAAGGGAATTTTCTTAAACAATAGTTTTAAAAAATTTACACCTGTTCTTAAATTATAAAAAAATTTTTTTTAAGCATAAGTTCTTCACAGAATTTTCTTGGCTCAATCCAAAATTTGGTTTTCTAAACTTATTTATATATTTTATATTTATGAAGAAATTATTTTAAAGCTATACATGAAATTATGGCCAGTTCAATTGGAACTCAGAAGACTTGAGTGTTAGCTTTAGTTGTTCCCCTTTTTTTTTTTTTTTAAATTATGAGCAAATTATGTACCACAGCAAGTTTCTGGCGCCCATGTTCATAACCTCAAAAGTAGGGACAAAAATTAGTTTTTCGGGTATATTAGCCTCAAATATCTCAAAATCCTGATGTGATGGGCCAATTCTGACCCCGGATTCCGAATTCCACTATAGAACCGACTCGTAGCTTTCCAATAACTAAACCGTGTTGACCTGTGTAATTTTTTTGAACATTACATCTACATCAAATTGTATGGACACTATAGCTAAATTTTCTTAAATTGACGAATATTAGGAACATTTCATTTTAGGGTATTAAATTATCAAAAATAATTTTTTGAGTGTTGATTCGATTTCTTTCCAGGAAATTGCCTTTATTTGCTACAAAAAATTCGTCCACATATTTTTGAAATTTTTTTAATTGTAGAAATAAATTTCTTTTTGGTAGATTGCTATAGGACTCAAATTTTTCCAAAAGGAAAAAGACGTTTCTTTTTCTCAAAGGTAAAAATCAGATCTCACATAATTTACAAAAATTTCCTACACAAAATGAATAATAAATATTTTTTAGTTCCCAATAGATCGACCTTTTCTCGACAGTTCTGCTAAACGAAATTATACTCGAAGTCTGTCAGTCTTCTTAATCTTTGATTAATAAAGTACATGTTTTAGGAGTTTCTATTTTCCAGGCTGTTATTGGAGTGTTATTCCAAGAGCCTTTTAAAAATATGTGATAAGAATTCTTTTGATAGCAGTCTCGGCTGCATAAATTAAGAAAGGCTGCTAAGCGAAGAAACTAGCACCTTGTAAGACCGAGAACCCGCTCTACCCTCCTAAATACGCCACTGAGGATGTCTAACATAGATCTCACATGTCAGCGTCGGAGACACGCCTTGTTCCAAATCATTTATTTTAGTAATTTGTTTATTTATCTAGGTAGTCACGCTTTAAAGTTTGTCATATTCTTAAATTTTTATAACTAATTTTTTCTCACTAATTGAGGTGTTAAAATTATTAGATAACCTGAAACTGTCTAAGTCATTTTATTTATTTATTTTTGTGTTCAGAATTTCTATATTATTATAACGAAAACCCATTCCAGTTGCACATTGCTTAAAACAAGTTTTTAAATTCCAACTCAAGCATTTTTTGTGCATTCTTATCTAATTTCGACAAATTGCGCTGCATGAGGGGCGCCTAATTGTCAGACGCCCCTGTCTTATCTAAGCCACTGTCCTGCGCTAATTTGATGCGCCAATTAATTCACATGCACAACAACAACAACAGCAACTACGAGTATAAAAAAAACGTCAGCTCTAAGACTTGATTGGCTGGCGTATGTTGAGCAATGAGTGTTAGTGCCAGTGCAGCCAATACGAATCACGCCGTTGCGCCGTTGTTCTATTGACGCAAAAGCAATGAGACAACAACAACAAGAAAAACAACAACTACAACAGTAACCACAACTGCGCGGCTAGCAACAACAAAAATCTCGCTGTACACGCCAAACTGTTATATATGTGTTATACACAGCGATCTTGTTGGTATGGCTCTAGTGTGTGCTCGCTCGCACTCGTGCGGCGCGCAAACCAAAATGTGTGTGTCGCTGTAGCTTCTTGTCGCGCTTACACTAAGTTCGAACGCATACTGTTCGGTTGTGTATGAGTTCGATGTTGCAGCGAGCGGTTTTTTTGAAAAAATGCATGCAAAATTAATTACAGTTTGAAAAAACAACAACATTTTGTAATTAATAACAATAAATTATGCATTTTTCGTACACTGTGGGAAAATGTGGCATGCAACAAAAATTATAGCCAGCTTTTTTTGTATTTGCGACAAATTTTAAGTGCGCACTTCCGCTGCGGCGCTGCTGAGCTGCCTGAGCTTCCTTGCTTGGAAACTATGAATGGCGGCAGCAGCAGTGTCCAACCCCCCCTAGACCGCTGCCCAGCCTAGCATATGTCAGAATATTGCGACAGCTACAGATTCCAACCATTTTGAACTGATACGCAGCAGCGTATGTGTGTGTGCGTGTGTGTGTGTGTGTGCGTTGTCAGCAGCAGCGGCAGCAGACGACGGCGGCAGCGGACGACGACAACGGCAACGACGACGACGACGCCGCTCGTTGTCATACCTGTATTTACCTGGCCTCAGTCAGTCGTATCACGCTGTCGGAGTAGGATCGTTTCGATTCGTTAGATTTCGATTTCAGCAGCTCAGCTCAGCTTCGGAACGCGCGCAGTTGTGACGTAGATAAAACTCAGACGTTAAAAAAACAAAAAACACGCGCAACATTTATATGTCAAAGATACATTTTTAATTAAATAAAAAATTACTTGAATTAATTTAAAAATTTTGTGCCTAACGTAAGTGTTAACAACAACAACAAAAAATTAATGCAATTTGTTAACTCAAAAGGCAGCTGTGTGTTTGTGTGTGTTGGTGTTTAAATATGATATGTGCTTTATTTATTTGCATATGTTATATGATATATATCACTATATAGTGCCGCTTGATTGGAATGTGGCGCGTTTGTTGACAGCACAAATGTTGCAAGCTGCAGCTAATAACCCAACAATAACAAATTATGACAACTACAACAACTGCTGGCAGCAGCCACAACAACAACAAAGAAACACCTGCAATCAAAAGCTCCCAAAAAATAAACACAAATAACAACAACAACAAACGGCTAACAACAACAACGGCACTAAACCCACAGTCAGCTGTGTGGGCGGCTTGCTGCTGCAGTCGCTGTCGACGTCGGCGTCGCGTCGCCCACGCAGCAAACAAGTTTGTGCTCTAAGTCTTTTGTTTGCTGCTTGCTGCGCGCCTTTTCAAGTTAAGAATAAACAGCAACAACAACAACAATGCAGCCACTGTTGCTAGTTGGTGTTGTTGTTGTTGTTCTTGTCGCCTTTTGTTGTTGTTGTTGTTTGTTGATTTGTTTGCTATGTGTGGGTTTGTATGGCATAACAAAGTTTACATTATGTTACATTTGTTTTATAGCTAATAACATAGGAAACTATGTAAATTAACATTGCTAAAAGTTTTGAATTTAAACGCTTAATTATAATATTATTTATTAATTGAGTTGGTTAACAAGCAGGCTAATTAAGATATTAAATGCATAGAGTATGCTTCAAATATTTTATTAAAAACTCAAAAAATATTCCATTACTTTATCTAGGAGCTTCACTTTTTCAAGATGTCCAATTATGAATTTATATTGACTTTGGTTTAAAAAATTTAATAGATGATTTTTATAGAAAATTGCATTACTTTACTCTCAGAGCTTCCCTTTTTCAATATGTCCTATTACGATTTTTTAAATGCATTTTGTTTTAAAAAATTTTAGCAAAAGATTTAAGAGAAAAATGTTTTTTTTTAAGCTCGGAGCTTGACTTTATAATGCATGGATTGAGCTGCAACAATTCATTTTTTAAATTAAAGGGTGCCTTAATTTATAGTTTTATTTGCTTTAACTTAAACAGAACAAAAGCAATTTATATATTTATAGTTGAGATAATGAATTGACTGGAACATTTTATTTTTTAAATTAAAGGTAGGCTAAATTTATAGGTTTATCTGCTACAAAAGTAACCTCTAGTTTTATAAAGACTTTTTTAAAAACTATAAAACTATTGTCAATGAATCATAATAAGAATTTTCAACGATCAAAGCATGCTTAAATTAAGAGATGCAACGTTTTAACTGGAATTTGCATTTTTTTTTTTAAGTTCTTGAAGAGTTTTTACTTTTTAATTTATGTTTGCTTTCTTCAAAAGTTAATTTGTCCAAATTTCAAATCAAAACTTAGGGTATTAAAAATAAATCAGGACGAATTCGAATACCTTTAATTAAACTAAGGTTTAACATTTTATTAAAGCTTTTATGGTATTAACTTACAGATTGTTAGATTTCAGAAATCAAACCTAAGTTGCTTCAAAATTTAATTCATTCAATTTCAAATTAAAACTCATTAAATCTCAACTTGGATTTCAAAATTCGTAATTAACTTGTATCGTTTATATATGATGACTAGATTTTCGGCAATCAAAAATTAATTCAAAAATTTAATTATGACTAATTCAAAACCTAAAACTTACAGCTTTTGCGATTTTTAGTTTTATTAAAGAGATTTTGAAATTTATCAAGAGCTTTTTTATTATTGCTTTGCTATATTATTTTTAAACTTAATTCATGACAATATTATACAGACTTATCTCAGATTTTAATTTTCAAAAAGTGTTTTTTTGAAACTAGATGTCAAATTTATCTGTTTTTATTGTTTTCAACAATATGATAAGCGTTTATTAACACATCCAATATATTCAATTAATAACCTAACTATTTTATACACTCCGATTTCTAGTTTTTTTCTCTAGAAATTAATGCACTAATCTTTACTATTTGTTCAAAATCTAAGATTGCCTAACTTCAAATTTGTATTATTGCCTAACTTAAATGAAAGAAATGTCTAATACTCGAATAAAGGTTCTGAAAGTAATCCACAACTTGACTATTTATTGCTAAATCTTCAATATTTAAAGGTGGTCGAATTTAAAGCTTACTTTATGCGTTTTGTAGTTATTTATAAAACGAATAGATAACATTTTTGTTAAAAAACAAATTTATTTTTCTAAATTCTATTGTACGAATCTCAAAGATTTTTGGGAAAGATTTGTAACATCTTTCAGCATTTCAAATTGGCTTACTTTTTATTTGATTTTTTTTTTAAATACCCATAACTTATTTTTTTTGTTAACTCAAAGGTCTTTCGAAAATATGGTTTATATTTTTATGCAGAGTTTGAGATAGCATTATTTAAAATCATGTTTGCTTAAGTCTAGAGAACATTTTACAAACGGAATACATTCAAAATGTTGTTAGAACTTCAAAAAATGGAAAATAAATTCTTAACTTCTAATGTAGTAACAGTTCAAAACATCAATATCAAACTTTAGGTAAACACAGAATGGTGTCGATAATTGAATGATCGCTTGGAGTATTTTAAATAGACATGCATTTAATAATTTTGAAAAAATTATATAGTATTTCTTTTAAGCCTATTTGCAAAACAATTTAAAAGCAAATCGAATTATCTCAAAATAAAAAAAAAATATATCGCTAAATGGTGGAGAGGCGCTTGAAAAGTTGTACATAGAACTTAAAAATATCCAACAGAAAATCTCTTAATAGTTAATAACAAACACAAACATCAATCAATCTTTCGAAAAAAAAATGCAAAGTTGTTAAGATAAGATAAGAAAAGCAATATATGAGGATAAATGCTCAGAATTTTCATAAATTTTTAAACGCAGATAACTTTTTACAGAACAGTTTCTATTTTAATAATGTCTTTTAACAAAATGTAGCATAAAGTATCAGCTTTCAAACAAGTTAAAGCATTGTCAGATAGAATTAAGATTACCTGAGATATTAGACATATAAACGCCATTTATGGTATAATTTGTAAACGACATTTTTGGAATGTGCAATATTTGGAAGATTGTATACGAAGTTTAAGATATGCCAAACATTTATCAGTTTTAAGAAATTCAAAAGTTGTGGTATTTAATAAAAAGATTTAAAGCTTAATGAAAAATTAAAAAAAATATTTGACTAAAAACTGTAGATGAAATTACAGAATAAACTATGAAGAACTTTCAAAACGAATACCTAATAAGTGGATGATCGTCTAGAAAGTTTGAAAATGAAATATCAAACATTTGTTAATTTCGGAAATATAAAAAAGTTATGATATTTAATAGAAAACAATTAAACAAAATATGCCGATATAGGAACTGTAGAAAAAAACTTTAGAACAAGCTACGAAGAACTTTAAAAATAAAAATAATTGTGAATTGAAAGAGTTTAAATATTTAGAAAACTGCGTTACATAAATCAATTAATTAAAAGTTTTTAAACGATTTAATTAAAATAATTTAATATTATTAAACTATCTCAAAACTTTGTTTGCAACCAGAAAAACGAACATCAATTTAAAAATTTGTAAACTATTTATTTAATATAATAAAAATATCTCAAGGTAGCAATAATAGTAATAGCCCATTTGAAAACCCAAACAGACCTTATTAAATTTTGGCCAAATTGAAAAGTTGTCATATATTTTTTTGAAAAATTTCAAACCAAACGAAATATTTGCTTCTAGATTTTTCATTCTTCAAATGAATTATTTCTCTCAAGCCATTTTATAATTACCCGCAAATCTATGCCAATTGGTTTAGTTTTATGTTTCAAAATGTTGCGATTTTAGTTTATTGCCACAATTTGTGCTGTTTATTTTTTTCTTCTAATATATATGTATATATATGTACATATATATGTATATATATGCTATATATATATTTTATGATTGCCTTTTCCGGTCGATTGGCTGAGCGGGCAGGCCATAAATTTTTAATTCAAATTCTGTGCCATAAATAAGCGACAGACACGCGTTGTGGTTGTTGTTATTTGTTGCTGTGTTTGTTGTTGTTTTAGTTGTTGTTGTTATGATTATTATTGTTGTTTTTCAGTTATAGTTGCAATAACTAAACCTTAGACTTTAAACTATGTGTGGTGTGTATGCAAATAATAATAAGAACTAATATTAATAAACTGTCAATATAAAAGATTTGCAATAAATTAGAATAATATGTTAAATAAAATTACAAATTAACTTTAGATGCATAAAAAAGCAATTAATACAAACAGTTAACAAAAATTATAACACAATTTCGCTACCCACATTGTGCAGCTTTGTTAAATGTAAATAAATCAATTAAATTTAAATACTTTGGAAAGTTTTTTTAAAAAAAAAAGTTCGCTTAATCTCAATATCAATATATGTAATACAGCTTCGCTGAATCTTTTTGAAGATACTGTATAAGCTTAGTAAATTTCACGAAACAATTTAAATTTCGAATTCTTTGGAATAAGATTTTTATAAAAAAAAGTTGCTGTCGCAATGTTTTGATCTGTTAAATATATTATCAAATATAGCTTCCCGAATCTATTTCAAGATCTTTATACATTTAATATATGTAATATATATATTTTCGAAAATTTGCAAATTTCTTCATTTTGGTTACGAATTTTGAACTTTGAAAAAGTTTTAAGAAATAGACGAAATCGTGACGTTAACTAAGTTTGTGCCTTAAATTTTTGTATTTTTTCTCGACGCCCGAAATGTCTTAAGATAGTTTAATTATGTTAAATAAATAGTTTGAAAATGTTTAAATTGATTTTCCGTTGATTGATTTATGTAACGCAATTTTCTAAATGTTTCAAACTCATATAATTTATAGTTCTTTTTTTTTATATATAAATAACTTTTAAATTTTACCAAAAATGTATGGTATTCCTTTTTCAACCTTTGGGTATTCGTTATGAAAGTTCTTCATAGTTCTGTAGTTTCTTCTACAGCTTTTATAGGTAATTATTTTGCTTAGTTTTTAATGTTTCCTTTTGCTTTAACATTTTTTAAAAGTAATGATTTTTATACTTTTAAATTTTCCCAAATATTGTAGATGTATTAAATAAAGAGAAAAATAATTCAAGAAGCAAAATAAAAAAAACACAAAATATTCTTCGATCTTTGATGTTAAACAAAAATTATTTTCTTAAGAGGCAGCCTATTGGAGAGTTTCGAATTTCCAATATTTTTATTTTTAGTCAGAGATTTTTTTTTAAGTTTTACTAATTTTTTCTCAAATAAAGTGTTTTTTGGTTTCCAGAAAACATTTCCGAAATAAAGAGCCTTTTTTAATTTTTGTGAACAGAAGTATTTTCTCATAAATTAGACATTTTTGAGAATAAGGTCTTAGTTCTGGGGAAAAAAAAAATTTTTTAAATTGGGGTTTTTTTGTTATTTGACATTTTTTGAGTCAACAGTTTTTTTAACGTTATGTTTTCAGTATTTTTGTGTGTTTTGATCTTTTTCTCAAATATATTTTTTTGGGGCTTCGGGCTGTAAAAAACATTTCATAAGCAAGGCGTTTTTTTTGAATTTTTGCGATTTTAGATATGTTTTTGTAAATTCGAGACATTTTTTAAAATAACATAATATTCTCTTAGCTTGCGATATTACATTTTTTTTCCTTAAACTGAAGATTTGTTTTTTTTACAATTATCGAGTAAATATATTTTTTTAAAGTTATGTTTGCTTTATTTTTATGTGTGTTTCGCTTAAAGCTACGTTTTAGATATAAATGATCAAAATCAAATATAGAGAACAATTTTTTTATACTTCATTATTACCATTTGAGAGCAATTTTTTAAAAACATAAATAGAATTTTGATCAGGTTTGCAAAAAAATGTTGAATGAAATATTGTCAGCCATTTTCTAATGTTGTATAAATGTTGCGATATGTGTATAGATTTTATTATATTTAAGGTCGATTTTGAGCATACGATGATTTTGAGTTCACGGGGAATTTGAGTTAAAGCCGATTTTTTGATTTAAGCAAGCAATTTGTTAATGTATATATTTACTAGCTATAGCTTCAAATTTCTAATAAAAAAATTTAGAGTGAAGCGCTCTGAGTTCCATTAAGTATTTTTTTAAAATTGTGTTTTAATGATTTGTTTTGACATTTCGATGATTTCGATTTCGAGGCAGTTTTCTTATAAACCAACCAATTTTTTCGTTGAGTGTCTACCTATGTTCAGAGAAAAACTCAAGTAGCTAATTTTTAATTTTATGTTATACAGATCTCGATCTTTTTTACGTTTTTAAACGATTTTTTCAAGGCGCTTATTTTATTATTAAAATCAGATAAGCCCGCAATAATAACTGTGTTGACTATGTAATAAACCATATAATATTATTATAGTATAGTTCTTGTTAAGATCTATAAAAATGTGCAGTTGAGGTGTGTATAACACTTGTCGAACTGTTACTGTTGTTATTGTAGTGCCTTTCTAATTCCGAAACAAAACATATGCACGATATATAAAATACTATATACTATATATGTAAACGACTTTATGTATTAAATTTATATATTGGGCTGCAGTTAAACCCACGCGTTCTTATCAAAGCGACCTTCAACTAAGTTTTAAAAATTCAAATGCTAGAAAAAAACAGAAACTTAAATTTTTTTTTATTTTTAACGCACTTTTCGTTGGACTAATAAAAAAAATTTTAAGAGTCAACAAAAACAAAGCGAAAAGCGCGCTAAAAGTAAAAAAAAACAAAATGTACATGCATATAATAAATTTTATTTTTATTTCCGAGAAATAACTATATGCATAAAAATAATAAAAAATTAAAAAAAAAAAATAACAAAAAGCAGAGAGACAAGAAACAAACAAAAAAAAAGTTTCACTTTTTATCATCTACAAAAGGAATTAAAATAGTTAATTGGCTTTATTTAAATATTTTTTTATTTCTTCCTCATACATAAATATGTTTATTTTTAAAGATACTTTTGTATAGTTCGTTTTTTTTTTATTTTATTTGTGGTTTAGTTTAGCATAATTCTAAACGGAGCTAGGCGCGTCAGCTAAATCTTGGCTGCTGGCTTAATCATAATCAATAGATATAGATACAAAGATACACAGCAACAGCTACACACACATAGATACTTTGTGCGTGTGTGCGTGCTGCCAAAGATACTTTGTCGCTTTAAAGTCTAAAAAGCTTCCAAGGCCTTTTCTGACGTTGCACGTTAAAGTTTAAAAAATGCAAATTGATTTTGATGAACAAATTTAATTAGCTCGGAGCTAGAATTTTCAGCGCGGGGAGAGCGGGCAGAGGCAGCGGGCAGCGGCAGCTGATATATGATGATATATATATATATATATATTTGATATATGCACAAAAAACAACAAACAACAAAAAATAATAACAACAACTAAGCCTCAATCGAACGCACAATAAATGTTTTTGTTGTTGTTGTTGTTGTTTTTGTCTTGGCTTAGGAATAAAAAAAACTGAAACCAAAATCAAAACTGAAAATCAGAAAAATCACACAAAAAACAAATAAATAAATAAATTATTACAAAAAAAAAAGTTCTTTTTGTTCTGCTTAGAGTAGCGAACCGGTTCTTGAGTTACCAACTCAAAATCTTTAACAATAGAACAAACAGCTTTGGACCAGACCGAGACCGACCCATCGACCGACTGACGACAATGATGACTTTGGGCTAAAACGTCTTAAACTTGGTTTTTGGTTTTGGCCACGGAAATGACTTCGAGATCTTTTTTTGATTTCACTTTCTTTGAGCCACGATGATAAATAAAACAAAACGTTCGTTCAGACTGCGTAAAACTTGCTAATAGCTATTAACGCACCAGGGCGTGGCAGCCGCCCCAATTAGTATATCGTCACACACACTCTTGGCTTATATTGAATATATTTTTTGTATATATTGGCCATTGGGTATTACCTCATTCCGAAAGAGTAAAAAACGTTTGACATTTCAGGCGGCCAATAAAAAAGCAATGATAATTAACATATGCATGCATACTATATATAACTTATATACATATACATATAGTATAACATCATATATATACTATATACTATATATATATGGTGATTTTTTTTTTGGATTTTTATATACGCGCGTTTCTTTCCATTCGACTGTTTCAGTTTATAACTTTTTATTAAAAAAAACTGTACTTGTTGATTTTTTCAATAAGTTGTTGTTTTTTTTTTATTTCTTATGAATCAGCCAAGCCATATAAAAGCTTAAAAGAACGCAACGCATTTTTGTCACCTCGTACGAACAACGCTCCATAGTTCCATGGTCCGGGTCGGTCCATACGACTCCACTCATGTGCGTGTCTCTGTCGTGTCTGTTGATCTGTCGCTCTGGCGCTGACCTTCCCAATCTATAATCACTCATCAATCACCATTTGCGACCATTAACAACAATGACAGAATCAAGCAGCAGGCCCCTGGTCCAAGCTATATGCCAACCATACTACCTGATATTGCACGTGCTGGCCGTATCTGTATCTTTGTATCTTTGCTCTTAAGAGCCTACAAGAAATAATAAACATAACACTTGAGTATCTACCAAGATAAGACTCTCTACCTTTAGTAGTGTAAAAATTGTCTGATTTTTGGTATATTTTCTAGAAATAGAACCTCTAAGATGAAACTAAGTTTAAGGCTAAGAAATTTCGTCAACCCTTAAAAGCTTTAAAAACTATAAATAGGGTTTTTTTTGTATTTTTTTCGCTAATAAACGTAAATTTCTACTATTGAGCTGAATATAGGGTCAGCCATCTGTTCTTTTAGCACATTTTTTGACCATGAATTGCTTTATAATAGCGATGTGTCGAAATGGAGACGCTATATATTGAAAGAAGTTGTGATTTTTGGAAGTTTATTTTGAATGATAGACGTGGCCAATTTAAGTGTAGTATCAAAATTTTTGTATTTAGGGAATGGAGAATCCATAGGAGATTAATAAAAACAGTTTTGTTTGAACGAAAAAGGAATTATTTATGTTGGCCTTTGTGCTAAAAAAATAATTTTCTTTAGAGAAGTCGGAAAAAACAGCTAAAATAACATATTTTGATATGCGAAATAAATAAAATCGTCCAGATGATGATATAGTTTTTAAAAGGGACTATGAAAAAATTTTAAAGCACCAAATAATATAAAAATACTTGAGAATTCGCTTTTTTTTAAGTTATTTAATATTTAAACACCGACACAGAGGAGGTGTGGCATCTTCTCAATATATCTTCTTATATCTTCAATATAAAAAATTTTTAAACATTTTTCTAAAGTAAACTTCCAATGAAATCCCAGAAGTTTGTTACAGCTTAAAAGCTTCAAAAACTTCAACTTAAATTTTTTCTAGTATTTTTTAAATATTCGCTGATAATACCAAAGTTCAATTGTTGTGATGAGTAAAAATCTTAACATTTTGTCAAATGTAACTTTAAACAAAATCAGCATAAAGCTAAGTTTATGCAAGGTCCAGAAGTCAGATACAATTCTGAATTTCTGATACTTTTTCAGTTTCCTTCAATCTCAAAACTTAAGCTTAAAAGCTTCAAAAACTTCGAACTGACTTTTCTGGTATTTTTTAAATTCTCACTTATGTGAACAAATTATTTGTCTTTTCAATCATTTAGCAGATAAAATAATAATATAATATTTTTTTAAATGAAATTTCGCATAAAATCTAGAAATTAAAATTAATTCCAAGCCAAGAAATTTCGTCAAACCTTGAAAACTTGAAAAACTTTAAAACGAGTTTTATTGGTATTTTTTTGCTTATAAAAGCAAATACCAATAATTTAGTTGAGTACAAATTAACAAAAATCTTAAAATAAAAACAAATTTTTAAAATTCGTAAACAACAAAAAGAGCTCTAGTCAAAGCTTCTAATATTAAAAAAATCGAATGAAAATTCTTGAATTTTTAATGAGCGGAAAAATTCATACAACCGTAGAGTTTTTTTAAGTAATTACTTCTTCTGAAAGTATTCAAAATGTTCATCAAAAAATTGAGAAATTCGTAAACAACAATTATGAATAATCTTAATTTTTATTCCTCAATGGTTTTTGGATGAGTGAAAAATTCGTATATGTTTGCAATAACTTCTAATAAAAATATGAAAATTCATAATCCAGAAAACTAAATCTAGAGAATATTAAAAATCTGCATTAAGAAAAGAGTATATAGAGTACTATGAAGATAGAAATTTTGAAGATATTTTAAGTTTTTAAAAAATTACGACGTATTGAGCATCATTAATAATACTTAAATTTCAGCTCTCTAAGTATTTTTACTTAAAATAATAAAAAATATATTTGCTTAATTTTATAAGGGCAGTGCTAATATTATATTAGTTTTCGATGCAACAAACAATTGAATTCAAGAGTATTATTTAGCTCTGGCCAGAACATATACGGAATTGTAGAAATAGCCAGAACAAAGATTTTTTAATTTTTAAAGCACTTTAAGTGTGGCAAAAAGTCATGGCCGTTTATTAAAGTTCGTTTCACTTAATTTCGGCATTTTTAAGCAGTTCGGTTTGAAATATTTTTAAAGTAATCGTATATTTTACTAATCAAAGGCGTAAACTTATTAATTTAAATTTATTGTTTTTAGAAGTTTATTTTGATAAGTTTCTAAGATGCGCAGCCAAGTTGGTAAAAAAAAACCTGTTTCATGTTTATAGAAACAAATTTTTAAGAAAAAGCGGAACTGTCGGCATTTGAGCTTTTAACCTAACACGACTAAACTGATGCATTTATTCATTTCAAAAAGTATTCAAAAGACTTGTTCTGCTTATTGTTTGTTTGTGGATATTTTGGTAAAAGCATAAAGTATTAAAAAACTTAATAGGAGTTTGGAAAATACTCTACAGCAAATAATTTGCAGTTTTCGAAGATTTTGTTCTTGACTAATTTCTGAGTCTGGCATTAAACTTAATTTTACAAAATTTCATGCGAAATTTTATTTTAAATTTTTTATAAGAATATTTCAATTAAAGAAAAAAATTTTATGTCTGGAGACTGTTATAAAAATATATTAATTTGTACTGTATATCAAGACTAGAGGATACTAGAAAAATACCAGAAAAATAGATTTCTAAAGTTTTGAATGGCGACAATTTTCGTGAGCTTTCATTAAATTTAGTTTTACAAGATTTTAATCGAACTATAGAGTGAATATTGTGAATATAATATTTCACTTAATAGTTGATAAACAAAACAATTGTTTATATTAATAAAAACATAACAAAAAAACAGATTTAAAGTTTTTGCGGCTTTATAGGGTTCAGAAATTTCTCGGCCTGGCATTAAACTTAGTTTTACACGCTTTCAATCGAACTTTTAAAACCTGACATTAACCTATTTATATTAGCAATCATATGATATCTTATTTTGAAAATGTTTTAAAAAATAACATTTTTTATTTTCTCAATTCTTGAAAAAAACAAAGGCCATTAATGAAATTGAAAAAAATTCCAGAAAAATCTATTTGTAATTTTTGAAGATTATTTGTGGTGACCAAAATTTATTGACCTGGCATTGAACTCTTCGAAGTTTTATTTACAAATATTTTATACATTACCCAATAAATTTCATTTTTCAATGAAGAAATACCATAAAAACCTTTTTGTAGTTTTTGAAGCTTTTCAGAAGTGAACAAATTTCTTGACTGCATTTTTAGTTTAATAATATCGAAAGCGGCAAATTTCTTCTTATTAGAAACATAATTTTGAGGTCGATAAAAATAAAGTAATAAAAATATATCATATCACCATATTTTTAAGAAAAATAATTGCATGACGATTTCGAATTCCAATATTTGTCAAATCGGACGCCTCACGAAATTTTAAAAGCTTAATATTTACTTAACCATCACCTTTCCAACTGGGTTCTAATAAACTATGAAATATTGATAACAAATTAAGTTTATAGGACTTTGATGCCGTATTTCATCAAAACCATTTCAAATAATTAAATTTAATTCTGGAACTAGACTGGTTTAAATTTCAGATTGTTGCTCTTAGTGCATCTGAATTAATTGGAATAGGCTAAATTTCTTTCGTTGTCGTCGTTTTCGACAGAGTCGTCTAAGAACAGTAAATAAAAACATTTCTGTCTGCCCCTTCAGTTCTGGATTTTTATCCTTCCGATTGTCAATTTTGAAAGGCTATAGAATATAGTATCTAATTTAGTAGTCAAATTTCCTCATAATCCAACATTTAAAAGGTCAAGCAATGAAAAAGGGGGCGCAGGATAAAGTTTTACATGGTAACCATATGAAATAGTGGACCTATTTTAAACAAACTACACACAAATGTGCAGATTAATATGAAACATAAAAAGATGAAGAAAAATATTTCATGTTTCTTTAAAACTTTGCCATAAGGTGTCAAAAAACGGTTGTCAAATTTTGCATGCTAACTATATGAAATAGCGCACCAATTTCGATCAAACTTCACAAAAATGTGTAGAGTAAAATGAAACATAAAAAGACAAGGTATAAAATTTTCAAATTTTTAACTCTCAACCAAGAGGTGTCAAAAGACAGCTGTCAAATTTTCATTTAACAATAATATCTACGTTTAAACATTCATAAAAAAAATATAGTTGTACGCAAAGTAAAATAAAAAAAAAATTAGACTAAGAGAATTATTTTAAGTTAATTATTTTGAGACTCTACGGTAGAAAGAGTGTTTATATCATGACCAAATTTATGCCAGCTGTATATTGTTTTAGAATAAATATTTGTGTGAACTATTGAACCAAATTGAACCAGTTTTCGGCGCAGTCAAATTGGCGCGAAATAAAAAATTAGAAAACTAGCGCGGGAGCAGAAAATTATTCAATATACTATATAAAATATTTATTATAGAGAATTTCCTTATGAGGAGCTCAAAAAATGCTCCAAGATCTTGCTCTTGAGGAATTTCGTTATACGGAAGTTCAACAGTATTAATTTAATTTTATTTTTCTGAAGTTAGTCACTTCTCTAAGACAGTAGTTAAGGTTGGCCAGCTATCGTTTAAATTAAGTGTAGATCAATCAAATCGAATTTTTTTTTATTGTTGCTTAAGGGATAGACTCTCTGAAAGCCGCAGTTTGTCATAGTTTTAGGTTAGGTTAGGCCGCCTGTCGTTTTAAGCAAATTGCTGATCGATCAAACTACATAAAAAATATAATGAACCAAATTTTAATTGGAAATTTGTTTACAAATAACTTAATTTGCGTATTTTAAATATGCGCGTGAGATTGCATAAAAAAATTAAAATATCTCTAAAAAAAAGAGTCCAACACACAAACACACAGCTTAAATAAAAAAATAAAATTTAGGAAAAAAAGACCAAGCCAAAATCAAACAAAACCAAATTTCACAGATTTTGGACATAGATGCAACAACAACAGAGGAGCCAGGTTTAGAAACAGCAACAACCACATTAGATATTAGTGCTAATCAATCACCCGCGAGTCCCGCAACAGAACTAGAGATGTATGCAACAACCGGCGGCACACAGATTTATCTACAGGTGAGTCCAGAGTTTTTGGAGAGTGTATGGAATGGAACTACAACCAACTACAACCTACCACTAACCCGTAGACCACACATTCGGCAACCAGCAGCGCGGGCACAGCACAGAGCACACTACAAACACAGAGTCCCAGTCCGGGTCCGTACATAACATCCGATAATTATGGCATGTACACAACCAGCCGACTGCCACCGGGTCCGCCCAGCACCACCTTCATAACGGAGCCCTACTATCGTGAATACTTTGCGCCCGATGGTCAGGGCGGTTATGTGCCCACCACGCGCAGCATTTACGGCGAGGATCAGAGCAGCGTGGGCGGCGGCTATGAGGGACGTTTTAGCACCACCACGCCCACAGTGTTGACCAGCAGTGGTTTGCCCGTGCAACATCAGGCCACAAATGGACCACCACCGCCGACACAGTTGAAAAATGGCGGCACGCCGCTGTATACCAAGACCATAACCGCAGCAGGTTTGACGGTGGATTTGCCCAGTCCGGACTCGGGCATAGGCACAGATGCCATAACGCCGCGGGATCAAAACAATATACAACAGGTATGAGAGCGTTAGACATGGTTAGACCACTTAGATCCTAGCGAAAAATTAGTTCTAGTTAGTCCCTAAGTAATCCCTTTGGTTAGTTGAGTTTTGCGTAGTGTGTACTAATGCGTGGCGTGTCCATTTAAAGCACCCTAACAATTTTTTGATAAATATCTAATCTTTTACTATCCTTTGCAGTCCTTCGATTATACGGAACTGTGTCAACCGGGCACGCTGATTGATGCTAATGGCACCATACCCGTATCCGTCAATAATATACAACGCACTGTGGTGCATGGCAGTCAACAAAGTCCAACCACCTCGCTGGTGGATACAAGCACAAATGGCTCGACACGCTCGAGACCCTGGCATGATTTTGGACGTCAAAATGATGCCGATAAAATACAAATACCAAAAATGTAAGTTCCATCGAGCAAGTCACTCCTCAGACTCCTATGCTCACTCCCAAACCACTCGCTCTCTCTCCTTCTCCCCACAGCTTCACAAGTGTGGGCTTTCGTTATAACCTGGAGAGCCCCATCAGTTCATCGCAGCGTCGCGAGGATGATCGCATCACCTACATTAACAAAGGACAGTTCTATGGCATTACGCTGGAGTATGTTCATGATGCGGATAAGCCAATTAAAAATACAACAGTTAAGGTGCGTATCCGTAGCAATCCCTCTCTCTATAAAAGCCAACTATTTGATTGTCTATCGAACTAAGTAAACTATTGCCCGGTCGGCTTTGCATGATTAACATTGATTGATACAGTCTGATCAATAAGTGCTTCGGAGTTCCAACATTCCGACGTCCTTGCATTTGTTTTTGTTTATGCCATCAACACCACCATCAGACCAGACAGCAGCATGTCCTGCTGTCCTGTCCAGCCAACCCCTTTTTGTGGTGTTGTTTTAGGCCCTGTACCCCTATTTGTCAGTGTACAACCCCGTAGAGCTCTCTCGAGTAATACAATTTGACAGTTTGCACCCTTTGCTCAATTACACATCCTGCTTAAGACATTGCGCTCATTTTTTATGCATATCCTGATGATAAATGATATCTGAGGCTAAGACGAAACTCAATTTGAATATGCGACTCAATGCAAATTGTGTGCGCCTTTCAACAATCCCGCTTCCTTCTAGCTTCCAGCTATGTTTGTTCAGGATCAGTAAGGAGCTGCTGCTGCTGCCGCTGCTGCTGCTATCGTACAATACACATCATCAATCAGATAAGCTTAAATGACGTCTGCTCCTGGTCTCGGGCTCCTGGTCTCTACTGTGTTGAAATGCAAATTGTAAACTGAACCGTTGAGTTGAGGAATGACATCTTAAAGTTACAGTTGGTCTATTGAGATCGGCGCTGTATCTAAGCGCAGGCAAAGTAAACAACAATTGAAAAAATCTTGTCGAAAGAAAAAAAATTGTATAACCATTGCGTAGCTGATCACGTGTGAAAAAGTATCTCAAATGTATTTTCTTTAACAGTTGCTGCTGTCTGGCATATTTGCATAGAGAGATACTTGAAAAAATAAAAGAACTTTTCAGCAGCACAATCATCAAAGACAAATTAAGCAAAAAAAAGTAAAAACAGCAGACAGGATGCGAAGCCCCTTTGTTACCATTTTCTTTTTTTGATGTTAAAAGTTTTCTTGTAAAAAAGTTTGAATGTGTTGGTTGGAGTGAGCTTTTTTATAAGAGTTCGGGAATATATATGGCAATAAAGATTTTATTCATCATAATAGTAATACTAAAACATTAGATAAGTCCTTTGAAATACGAGACCTTTGAAGCTGCAACTTTCCAGCAAAATTTAGCAATATTAGCCACTGTGCAGAAATGTCTGTAACTACTAGACCGTGATCAAGAATTAGGTTACACGCCGGATGTCCCCTGGGGACAGTCACACATAGACGGCATAGTCCTTAGTGGAGATCAAGAATTAACAGCAATAAGAATTAAATCAAAGTTGTTTCGAGCATCAAGCTTCAGATTTTTATCGAGTCGATCGTGTCGAATATTCAACAATCGATCGCAGTTGAACTGATTTTGAGCTTGAATATATTATACAAGTTCTCCCTTACACAAAATTCTTTGATCCATAACTTAAATAGCTTCAAGATTAGCTTTCAAATAGACCAGAATTCCATTACAATATGGTACTTATTGGCTTGACAACTACTCAAACGTAAAAAAAAACCTAATATTACGATACTTTTACTCTTGACTCCTATGTGGAGATAAGATAAGCGCATTGCTTTCCTTTCAATATCACAATAATAAGTTAAATTACGGGCACATAAAAACTTTCCAAGATATAACCTCCAAACCAAGAATAAACAAAATACAGGAACAAAAACCACACATTTTGGCATAAAATCTATGCTGTCAAGAGGCAAGCCGATTCCGACGAACCTTTATACGAAAGTCCTTAGGCGGGCCTAGCAACCTTACCTCTGCCTTAAACTATGAGGCTCAGTAAAATCATTTAATAGTATCAGACTTCGCTTAAAGCCCTCATAGCAGCCAGTCAGTACTTATTAAAAATAAAAGATTCGAAGATCGTTTGAGAAATATGATTGACAGCTTTTTATCGTGGAGTGCGCGACAATAGAGATGTGCTTCTAACAGTAAAATGCAATCTCTTCTCAAGATCCTAATGACAAGGTAAATTGCGGAAATAGGAATACTTTTGGAGCTCTTTGACTGTAGGTCACAAACTCAATCTTGGTGAAGGATAAGCAAGGATAAGCTAATTTATAGAAATAGGAACACTCTCAGAGCTCTTTGAATGACTGATGGTATAAATTTCTTCTCAAGATCCTAATGACAGGGTAAATTACGAAAATAGGAGTTCTTTCGGAGCTCTTTAGATGACTGTGGATCATAAGCTTAATTTTAATGGTACACGTCTCTCTTTTTAAGATCCTACTGATAAGGTAAATTACGGAAATAGGTATACTTGCAGGGCCCTTTGGAACGTGCTGAAAATCTCTAGACATTGGTTTTCATTGACCTAATTCGAAATGCCTGTAATTTATCCTTAATAGTAACAAATAAATAGTGTTAGACGGCTTAAATTAAAACATTTATTAGGAAAAAGGGGCTAAACATGAGTTCGGTAGGGACACAGTATATCAAAGACTCAGAGAAGTAGTTGAAACTTTAGATTTCCCTTTTTTATATTAGTTTTTATGCGAAATTTGATTACAATTTTGTGAGGGCTTTCTGAAAAAATTTCGTTGGAAAATTGAATTTTCTTATAACTGAATCGATCTTGTATAAAATGTCTTTGGAAAAATGGGATTGAATTTTTCTTATAACCAAATCGAACATTGCTTTTTGTCCTTATTTTGATTCTACCTGCATTCTATGATGATGAAAAAAATGAGTAAAGTTAGACGTAATCTTTCAAAATCTTAAATTATTGAATTTATTGAAAAAGTAGGGATAATCCATAAGAGATATAGAAACTCGGTGGGAGTACAGAAGATCACAATCAGGGTCATCTCCATGCATGGCGTTTTGGCCTATATAAATTTAGACGTTTTCTTTAAAAACTTAATATGAAAATAGGGATAGCCCACGAGGTATTAAATAAATTTATTGGGGGTACAAAAGCTTACAATCTTATGTGTTTTGCAGACATCCTAAAATGATTACTAATAAAAAGTATAAATCACTTTGTGATTTTTTTACTATTTGCAAAGTTATGGAGTATGACCAACTCAAATTTGAGCGCGCTTCGGATATTTTCTGAAAAAAAAAACTGCTAAAATTCGTAACACTTGAACCCGAAACCCGTCCATTTTTTTTAGGAATAAAACTTTATTAGTATTCCGCAATCAATCCGACTTGGCTGAATGCTCCTCACCATGACTTCTGAAGAAGCTGTGGCGATGAGAAGGAGCCGGAGATAGTGGAACACTTTTTTTGTCATTGCCTAGGACTGGGCAGGAAAAAATTCCGGTTTCTAAAGTCACACTTTCTTGACAATTATCTCAGCTCTCCGAACAGAGTCCAAAATGCCTCTGAAGGTTTATTCAGACTGCCGGATGGCTGTCTCAACTCATATAGGGGATCTCTTAAGTGAGGTTTTTGAGTCCAGACCCCCCCAAAAGTTCGAAAAATGGTATGAAAGTCTTTTGCGAACTCAGATATACACATATATAGTACACTTTTCGTAGTGAAGTTCCCTAAGACCAAATCCCACTATCCCAAATAGGATAATAGTGGCGCGGGACTAGTCATAATAGCATTAAAAAATAAAAAGATTAAATTCAAATTTAAACTTAAATAAAGATCTATAAAGTCAGCATCCGGTTTCTTATTTACTTAAGCTTTAGGGATTACTCATCGCATTGCTAAAAATAATCGTAAACATTAAAAATCAAGATCGTAGCTCTGAATATATTAAATATAATATTTTTGCTGCAGTTTAGTGTATCCAAGCCCACTTTTTGTCAAACCAAACTTAAAGACAAAAGACGAAGTTTTTTAAATTCTTTAAAAATCTGCTTAAAAACAAAAAAGTCCCCTCAGTTTTATGGCATTTAACATTTTAGGCTGAATTTCTTATTTAAAAAATTTTTGTTACTCATTATATGAAATAAAAATTTCCAGCTGTAAACAATAAAATAAATTAACAAATGCCATAAAAAATAATAAAAACTTACGAAAATATAGAAGAAACTTGATAAGGTAACCCAAAGTGAATATAATTATATGTAAATTTGTGAGTTGAGTCCAACAAACCAAAACCGGGCAACTTTTTAATGCACTATTGTCCTAAAGCAATGTCGTCCTTGCCGTAGAGATCTTCAAGGCAGGACAGCGATCTCATATTTCCATAAAAGAGCCATAATTTGCAATTTTTGGGCGCTACAAAATAAAAAATCAAAAGAAAAAAGTGTCAAAATTAATTTACGAGTTTATTTGTATAGCCCCTTAAGAGCGCCCCTTTGCCAGACAATACCCATAGACAACAACAACAACAACTACAACACACATCTTGCGACAAACTAAAAGATTTAGTTTGAGATACAGATACAGGGAAAGCGAGAGAGAGAGTGAGACGGCATGCCAGAAAACCTTGTAGATACATTTGCATACGTCTAACGGGGAAAACTGATCCACGAATTTTTTTGAGTATAATTTACGAGCTGATTAGCCCATGAATATTTAAAGAATTTTAACATAAAACTAAAGACGAAAAAAAGGCATAAGAAAACTACAAAACATACAAAAATATTTATGCTGTAATCAATTTTTTCGTGAACGTTTTTTAAGATTTGTTGTAACTGCTTTCCAAAAAAAAAATGGTTGCAATTTGTAAGTTTTTGGGACTAGCGAATGTATCTGTATCTGTGCGCTTCCTTCCCTTCATAATTATTCAAAAGGATGCGCCCGGGCGCATTAGAAATATGCCTAAATGATAGACATAATATGCAAATGCTGGGAAAAAGATACAAAAATAAAAAAGTGCCAGATACTTTTTCTGCTAAATCTAACGTCACGTCTTTTGTTTCAAGTAAGTAATCTTTTTGACTTTACATCTGGGGCGTTTGGACGCCCTTAGCTGGCAAATGTGTCACAACTCATATATGTCAGTTGCTCCTGATGAGGATAGGGATAGGATAGGATTCGTCTGCATCTTGCAGCACTATCTATTGTAGCTAGAACACCTTTTTTGGTGTTTATTTGGTAGTATTTTTAAAATAAGATAGTCTCTACCTCGTCAAAAAAATTAATTTTTTATTACTCATCGGTTCGTAAAAGCGTAATAAACGTCAAAAAAAGCTCTTAAAAGTCAAAATAACTTAAAACAAGAGAAGTAGCTACAGTCAAACGCTAAAACTCAGGACGCCAATAAAATCTCCAATGTCCAAATTGATTTCGTCTGGTCCATTTATTGTAAAAAGGTTTTCAGAAAAAAGTTTCACGATCTTAAAGAAAATTGATAGCCAACACAGCTTAAAACCATTTTAAGAGTATTTTTATAAACTTATAAAAAACTTTCCTTTAACGGAATATAAGCTGAAATCTCAAAAAATCTTTTTACTTTTCGAACATTGTTCAAATCGTCGCTTCTTTTGGTCGATGTAATTTAAAGCGGTTTCCAGAAAAAGTTTCGTAAGAGATGAGATCCAATTTTTCTTCAAAGTAGATTTCTAACTTAAAATTTGGAAGAAGATGCACTAAATTTAAATTGAATTAAAAATTTTGATTACATTCGAGACCTGTAAAGCAACTTAATTAGCTTGGGCTGTCCACACCTATCAGATGGCGACCTGATTAATAAAAAGATTAAATATAGCCTAGTCCGTAAAGGTATCCAAAATGTCATCTAAATGATTTTTTTCCATTTACAATGAATCATTTGAGCGAAAATATAGCTTCTTAAAACTTTTTCAACTAATAGGTAATGATGAAAATAAAATGTTAACTGAAAAGTGGGGTGAGGACAACTTTGGGACACACTTTGCCATTAAAATTATTTTGAAAAAAATTTACTTATAGCATAAGGTAGTCCAAACACATTTAATTGCCGAATTTTTTTATAATATTATATCATATAAACAATAATATTAAGCACTTAAAACATTTTTTCAATCCTTCGGTCCTATGGCTGCTATATGGTATAGTAGCTTATTTTAATAACATGGGAAAACTGAAACGATATCTGTCTTTATAATTACGCTCCAACACTTTTTGTTATTTTTGAGATCTCAATGTCTCTATGAGCGCTATATCATATAAGGCTAATATCTGAAAATTTAAAGTGTACTTTATGCCCTTAAAATTTTTGATCAATTTATGATGTAATAAAAACTCTATATTGAAAAACTACAAGAAACCTAATTTTCCTGATAAAATAAGAAGGTCCATATCCAAAATTGCATTGCTTTAGCTCTTATCATCTCTAAGATCTAGGCATTCATACAGGCGGATAAGCACAGATCAGATTAGTTCTCCTTCAAACCTGATATTTTTTTAGGTAACTTTGATAGATCCGGGCGTCTCTTTGTCCAAATTCAAAATACTCTGCCTATATCCCTATGAGAGCTATAATATATAAATTTTTGAT
The DNA here is from genome assembly GCA_037043745.1 of Chymomyza amoena. NCBI lineage: Eukaryota > Metazoa > Arthropoda > Insecta > Diptera > Drosophilidae > Chymomyza > Chymomyza amoena. Next base: position 149,600 of record JBAMAX010002180.1, on the reverse strand, counting down.
ATCCCTATGCCTCTATGGAAGCTATATAATACAAAGCCTATATCGAAACAATAAAATAAACATATATTTCCTGACATAGCGAAAGATCCAAATCCAAAATTTTAATGCTTCAGCTCTTATCATCTGTGATATCTAGTCGTTCATACATACGGATAAGTACAGAACAACTTCTCCTTCAAGTCCGATAATTTCTTAGTTAACTTTGAGGGATCCAGGCGTCTCTTTATTCAAATCCAAAATACTATGCCTTATCGCTATGTGAACTTTATATTATAAAGCGGTTATTTAAAAAAATAAAATACACTTCATGTTCTAAAATATTTGGTTATTTTAGATATCCCTATGCGAGTTATATAATACATACAACGCCTATATTGAAAAATAAAATAAACATACCAAATCCTTAAATTTTATTTAATGCTCTAGCCTTATCATCTCAGAGATCAATGTGATCGTAAAGACCGATAATAATAGATCAACTTATATATTATATGCATATTATTTATATTATATATTATATGCATTTTCGTCTTGCACAGTCTTAACATATAATTTTTAACTTAAGGTTCAGCTTATAATGATGATGATGAATATATTGCATATTCTTAGAGATGTGCCACCAAAATCTAAAGATAGCGCTCTCTCTTTAGTCCAAAGTTATCTAAATCAGTTTCTATTTTTGCAACTGAGTTCTTGAACTATTCTAGAAAAATTTATCTTTCATTCTAAGTCTGATTTCTGATTAAATATGAACTATGATATTTCATGAGGATCTCCATATGGATTTCTTTGATTTTTAATTTTAAACTTGAAACTTAATTTTTTGATCTCAAAAATGTTTGTGTTCTTTTTAATTTACAATATGAAAGCAAAATGGATTTTAAAGAATAATAGCAAAAGCTAAACTTCGAACATTTTCTTCAAGTTAATTTTTTTTAAATGATTTTCTAGCATTATCATCATTATTATAGAGTATTTAATAAATTTTTCAGAAGTAATGCATACAATTTATGATTATACTCTTTTTTTATTATGGCAACTTTTTTTCATTATTGACTGTAGTATGTCCAAGTTCTGCATATTTGTAACAAAAACTTTGCAATTTCTTTGTTCAGAAGAAAATAAAAATGTTATAATATCTACAATTCATAAAAAGAATTATGTATTTTAACCCAATATAGCTTCTGAGGCTTTAACTTTTGAAAAAGAGTTCTATACTTATAACGATTTTGGCCATGTTGAATATTTTGGCAATGTTAAATGTTTGGGTACATACATATATAATCTAAAAGTTTCCAGAGTTAAAAAATATTCAAAATGTTCGATTTCGATGGGCGAAACAAAGTTATATAGTACCTTCATCATAAGATAATTGAAGCATTTCTTTCTAAATCTTTACTCACAAAAAAATCCAATCAATTCCCATTAAGTACAATCTTGTCATACGACACCCAGCGCCAACTTCCTTAATAACTCAATAAGCCAAGTTCCCCTCACAAACCGTATACACTAACTTTGCTTTGTTGTTGTTAAAATTAGTAACTATCGTAGAAAAAATTGACATTTGGCATATGCCAAGCTTTTAATAACTTGACTTCAACTTTATTTCCAACGATTATTTTTTTCATAATTTGTATTTTTTCTCTTACGTTTCTTTGCAGAGTGTGATCATGTTAATGTTTCGTGAGGAGAAGAGTCCCGAAGATGAGATAAAGGCCTGGCAATTCTGGCACAGTCGTCAGCATTCCGTAAAGCAAAGAATCTTGGATGCAGGTGCGTACCAAAAAGAGCACAGATACTAACTAATACTAAGACATAACAACAACAACTAAGCAATACATGGATAAAGTAAATACCAAATGGTCAGCAGTAAAGTCCAGCAGCGCAGATAGCTGGAAAGCTGCGCTGCTACTGCGCTCCAACTGCGCTGCGACTGCGCATATTGTCTAGTATTTCTAGCAGTAAATTGTTAGTTTTTATTGGAAAAGAAATACAAAAACAACAACAGCAGCTAAAGATGCAGATACAACAACAATCCGTAGCCAAAGCCGCCACAAACCGAGAGTTATGACATTGATAAACGCGCATTGCGCTCCGTTTGTTTGATTGCAGATAATCTGACGGCGTTGCTGGGGTCCGGAGTGGGGATCGGGGTTCGGGTGGGGGTCTTCAGTGGGTCTAAAGCCTCGGCTATACGTCGTCTGCGTTGGGGACTTTTGCCTGCGGTGGCGACTGCTGCTGCGTTTGCTCATCAAACATAACTCATTAGGCACTTGTCACCAGGCAGCAGTCGCTGCCGGAGTCAGAGCAGAGGCCGAGGCAGATGCCCCATGCTTTGGCTCTAGAGTAGCCTATAGAGAAAAATTTCCTTAATTGTTAATACTACAAACATATTTTTATGTCGCCGTTTATTGCTGCCGTTTGAGCCAAGTTAACTTCTCTTTGCTACATTTTTCTTTTTGTTTTTTTTTTTCTCTTTTTTCATTCTTTGGATACAGATACAAAGAACTCGGTTGGCCTTGTTGGTTGCATTGAGGAAGTGTCTCACAATGCCATTGCCGTTTATTGGAATCCACTGGAGAGTTCAGCAAAGGTAAGTGTTTTAGTTTGGCCTGTTGCTTATATATATGTACATATGCTTATAGTATATACAGTGAATATTTTATAATGACCGATTTGTGTGAATCTTGTGATGGGCTTGGGCAGAAAAGATTTGATTTTGTATGAACTTTAGGTATTTTTAGAAAATTTTGGAGTTTTTGACATTTTTAGATTTGTTAAAATTTACATCGTTGAGTTTCAAGGAGGGTTTGTTCAAAATTCCTTAAAAACGTCTCGAACTGTTTTTTGAAATTTATTGGTCCTCTTTTATATTGACTGGACTCACTGTCAATTTTGCCATTTTATTTATTATTTATAAAATTGGAATTTGAATAAAATTCAAATTCCCATTTGAAAGATTGCAAAATAATATACCCGAAACAAATATTAAAATTTTAAATATTAAATTTTCTGATCTGACAGATTACATAAGATTAATAAAACATTGCTGTGTACGCAAATATTGAGGTTAATATGAGAAGTTATCGACTGTAATATGAGAAATTGGGAGCATGCAAAAACGATAACGCCCAAAATTTACTCTTTTTTGCTTTTCATCTTAAGGAACAAGTCGGAATGTCTCCGGAAAAAGTTTCTACGATTTTTCAATAATAAATTAACTGCCGCAAGCTAGTCACGGTCAGCTTTCATCTAGAATGCGCTAAACATTTTCTTCTAATGTTAATTTCAAATACCAGACAATTTCTATTCCCAAATTCCCTAACATCGGAAATAATCTCTTGTATTGCTTTTATTTGAGAGACTTTACTAAAAAATTCCAATGTGGAAAAGTCAAATTGTTGTAATGTAAGTTTTCAAAGTTCATCTCAAAATATTGGAAAAATTCAATTCTCAAATTCCACAAACTCTAAAATGTTCTTTTGTTTGAGAGATTTTACTAAAGTATCAATGTGGAAAAGTCAATATTTTTTGAAGATACGATTGGTTTCAAAAGCTGTAAAAGATGAACATGCTCAAAATATCAGGATAAGTCTATTCTCAAACTCCATAAACTCTAAAATATTATTTTGTTTTATTTGTGAGATTTTACTAAAAATATCAATTAGGGAAAAGTAAAAATTTTTTTTAGGTACGAATGATCTGAAAAGTTTTAGAACACGAACTGGCTAAAAATATCGGCAAAATTCTATTCTCAAATTCCATAAAATCTAAAATAATCTTTTGTTTTGCTTTTATTTGAAAGATTTTATTAAAATATTAGCTACGTGGAAAAACCAAAATTTTTGGTATATACGAATGGTCTTAAAAGTTTTGAAAGATGAGCAGGATCCAAATATCGAAAAAATTCTATTCTCAAATTCCAGTAACTTTAAAATAATCTAATGTTTTGCATTTATTTTGAAAGATTATACTAAAAAGTTATCAATATGGATATATTCAAATTTTTCGAATGCACGAATGATCTCAAAAGTTTAAAACTTTCAGAAGAAAAGGCTCAAAATACAGGAAATAATCTATTCTCAAATTCCATAAACTCCAAAATGTTCTCTTGTTTTGCTTTTATGAGAGAGATTTTACTAAAAATATAAATGAAAAATCAAAATTTTTTTAATATATGAAATCAAAACTTTCAAACTGCTGTGTAAAAATCTTTCCGATGAACAGACTCAAAATACTGCGAACGACAATTTGAAATAAATATCTTAACCCTCGAAAAAGTTGTATTTCCAACCGATTTTAGTGAATCTTGAGATACTTTCTGTCAAAAAAGACTAAATTTGGTTCCAAAAGAAGAAGAACGTGCACGTCACTCATAGTGAGCTTTAAAAAAAAACAAATTTTTAGGAAACGTTATCTAGGTAATCCTTGCTATACTAGAGATAGCAGACACCTTCGTAAGACTAAAGATGAAAGCTTTGCGGTTAAATAAGCATTCTACTTCCCCTAAGTAAGTTTTATTTCTGGGTGATTTGGGTGAGTTTTCAGATCATTCTACCATAAAAGACTCAACTTTGTTTCAAAAGGAACGAAGTGTAGACACCACTCACAGTGATATACCAATTTTCCAGTAAGGCAGTCCTTGCTCTATCACAGAGAGTAGACGACTTTCGTAAGACTAAAGATTTAAACCTTTGCAGTTAATAAAGGATTCTAATTCCCTTCAATAATATGTATTTCTAGATGATTTGTGTAAATTTGTTATTCTTTCTGCCAAAAAAGACTCAATTTGGTTCCAAAAGGAACAGAAACTCTGTAAGCTCTGCGAATCTTGAATTTCGTTCCAAAAAAAAAAAAAACAATTTTGTTCCGAAAGGAACGGAATGTCCACGTCACTCACAGTGAGCTTTCAAAAAATAAACGAATTTCCAGTGAGGTAGTTCGAGCGAGAACAGACGAGCTTAGCAAGATTAAAGATCAAAGCTTTCCGGTCAACTAACCGGTTAACTAATTAATCTCTTTAATCCTTAACTAGGATTCTAAGATCAATTGAACCAACTGAGTATAGAGGAAAATAACAAACGACTGCTTCACTGGCCACAGATACCAGGGCTTAAACAGTCAAAAACCCTCCTCTCCAACTACAATCGTAAGAGGTACAAAGTCATGATAACTCACGGGAAGAACATCGTGAGAGTCCTGACGCGACATTGTAGGCTCCGCAGCCACTTCAACAAAATTGGCATAGTGGATAGTGGACTATATGGATTAAGAAACTTCTTCGCATATATTATGTGAATGTATGACACTCGCTGGTAAAAGAACCAAGCTTCTGGGCTCCTCTCCCACCGGAGATCGTTGTTACCCTAAGTTGAAACACAATACTGCAATACATGCAGGCCTTTTTTGCAAAGCTCTGAGCCATGAAGAGGGTACACCACGTCGCAGCACATTTCTACACCCAATAATAATAATAATAAGGCTAAATAGATTTTGAACCGGTTCAAGTGTTTAGCACTTCGCATAGCAAGATTGTTCATACAGTTTTTTGTTCATTTTGGAACCAAACACCATTTCACAGCTTTGATGTAAAATTGCTTTACAAAGTTCTAGGATAAAGATACAGAAACTTCTCGCTCAAAAAGCAAATCAAATTTTTATTAATATTGAAACACTATTTTTGAGTTTAAGGAACACCCTTATGTTCAGTGTATCTAAAAGTGTTAGATTATTAAAAAAAAAGGCTAAATTTTGTTCCAAAGGAATGGAGTATCTACGTCACTCACAGTGACCTTTTCAAATAAAACCAATTCCGTTGCTCTATTATTCCAAAGCAATTAGTAGCAGAGGAGATTAATGCCTTTGAGTTTGGTTAAGGATTCTAAGATCGATAATGGAAATGTCTTTTGCTAGTTCAAGTTTATGGGCGTTTAAATTAAATTAAATTGAAGATTTACGAGCAATCGTCTACATAACAAGATCGTTGTTTAGGATCCAAAAACTGTTTCATAGCTTTGATGTAAAATTGGCTTTACAAATTGCTAGGATAAAGAGCTCTGATATAAAAAGATTCTCGCTCAAAAAGTAAAAAGCTCAAGAACACCCCTAATGTGCAGTGTATCTAAAAGCGTTAGATTATCTGTGGCTTTGTGGCTGTGTGTGTATAAATTTCTGTGTGTTTTTCCCCACGTCCATTTTGTTTTGGTTTGAGCGCCGCCTCAATTAAAAAACAAACAACAACAAAATGCACAGTGTGACATTTTATGAACGAGACAAAAATATACAAACAACAACAACAACAGTGCGCAGTACGCTTTGTGTATGTTAGTGTGTGTGTATTTTGAGCAATTGTTATACATGTGTGTGTGTGTGTGTGTGTGTTTGTGCGCAAGAATTAATTTCTGATTTATTTTCAATTGCAAGTAAAACGCAAATTATTCAGCAGCCATAAAAAATGTCTACAGAGCACCGTAAAAACAGATACATATAGTCATGCTGTTCTAACCGCCTGGGCTGTTAAGGCACAGCAGGCGAGCAAGAGCTCGCTGCTTCGGCTTTAGTGTTCGGCAGCGTTCGGCAGGCGCTTTGTTGCTCTGTCGCGCGCTGCTCTACACTGTTCTCTGCGCTTCTGTCTTTCTGTCTGTCCGTCTGGCTGGCTTTAAAGCATTTTTCAAAAGAATAATTTATGCATTTATTTATTTATGACACTTAGTTTTAATGACTTACTTGGTAATTTCAAGCAAATGCGCGTCGCAGTAGCTGACCAGAGCTCCTTTGTATGTGTATTTGTGTGTGTATCTGTGTGTGTTATTTGCCTAGATTATTACAACATTCATACGTTTCGTATCTATCTACCGACTGTGATCTCAATAAGCTTGACTGCGGCTGACCAATTAATTTAGTAATTATACATATATTTTAATTACCTCAAATATTTGCCATGCCTAGCGCCATGTGCAATCGAATATTACGTATACGCCGCCTAGTTAAAATCACATTAGCTGCCGATAATGTATCTTCATTCGAATGCACTTTGATCTTTCTGCTTGTCAATTAAAGACATTCACGACAGATCCGACAGACCACCTGACATATCTGACAGTTACTTACTCAAACAAAAAATAAATAAAATAAATCGCTGCACATAATGTGAAAACTAAAATGCCAAAATTGCATTGATTTTCATTCAAGTTCAGTGACTTCTGTTGGCTTTTTTTTTACTATTTTTTATATATATATATGTTTTTTGCGGCCAAATTGGTCAACAGTTATTAACGTGGCTTGGCCATAACTGGCTGAAACCGTCTATATGTAACTGTAAGTGCGTGCATGTGTGCAAAATGGCTGATAGAGCTTTTCATTTACAAATTGTTTACGCGTGGAGATGTTAATCCAGCGACAGCGTCTCGCCAACGCCACAAAATGCAAGCCCAAGAAGCACAGTGGGACGAAGTTTGACTAATTAAGAGAAAAAATATTTTAGTATAATTAATATGTGAATTAATTTTAATATGGATTTGAAAAAATCCTTTTATTCCATTTATAGCTTTACTAATTAAAAGAAAAAATGTTCAGTTGGTTATAAGTGCAGAGTTTTTAGTAAAATTGCGACTAACTCTAAAGGCTGCAATTTATATGTTAACATTTTTTTTCCCCAATGTAGTAGGAATCTCAATTCATAAAAATATCATCAATTCTGACATTACTCACAGATCCTCGAACATTTTCCTAGCTTGGAACTCTAGGAAATATATATCACTAATTTTTGTGTGTTATGTTCTTAGTATCTCAATTTTGCACATTACTCCCTATTAATATTCATTCTTTTCACTTAACGTCTTCTGCATTTATAAATCACAAGTTCATCAATCAAAAATAAATCATAGGTTGCTCTTTCTGGACCCCAGCAACATACTATGGTTGCTATAAAAAAAAGTTTTGCATATAAAATGTGCAGTAGTTCTTTTGGTTTTCTATGTCCAAACTAGTTTTTGTTTCGTCAGCTAAAATAAAAGATTTGTATTTCAATCGTTAACATTGCGAATACGTAATATAGGGCTAACAGCCTTGATAATCTTCATTTTACGCATTTTTAGAGAGATTTTCTGTAGATTGTACAATTTTTCACTATTTAATAAATTTATGAATATTAAAAATGTATTAAAAATATAAGTAATTTAATGCTTCGTATGACATTTGTTAAACTAGCGCTCAAGTTTTAAAAGTTTCTAATAGAAGACTATTAAATTATTTTTTTTTTATTTCATTTTAGTGCCATTTTATAAAAGCGTAAATCTTTTGAAATATTTTATCAATTTCTCTAAAGCAATCACAGTTTATTAAATAAACCCAAATTGCTAAAAACAACTATTTTATCGCAAGATCTTCAATCAAATCAATTTAAAAAAATATTTCTTTTTAATTTAGAAGTATCATTTTTTTTTAACTTTTAATGGCATCTTTTCAATTCTCAGGATTGGCTCTTAACATAATTTAAATCTTATTGAAAGGCCTGCAAAAGTTTTGGAACGACAATATTTAAATTAAAAAAAAAAATCTATTTTAAACAACCTTATTAAATTAACCCAAATTGCTAAAAACTTCTATTTCATTTCATGATTTTCAATCAAACTAAAGTAACAAAATATTTTTAGACAAAAAATGATTAAAAATATTTTTAAGGGCACATTTTTAATTCTCAGGGTTGATTCTTAATGTAATTCTAATCGGGTACAAATATGAAAAATTATTTAAAACTCATTTTTTGGGTTAAATTAAATAGCTAAAATAAATTTTAACTTTCTTTAAAAATTCCAAATATGAGCTAAATTAACTCAATTTGATAAAAAATAACTTTTTTATCTTATGATCTTCAATCAAATGAAAGTAAAAAATCTTTGAAAATAAAATTATTTTTTTTTAATTTTTAAAGGCATTTTTTTATTTCTCAGTGTTGGCTCTTAAAATAATTTTAGTCTCATTTAAGGTCAAGTAAAGGTTTTGTTTCGGAAAAATTATTTACAGTTCACTTTTTCGGTTAAATTAAATTTTATTTTCAAATTTTGAAGTGCCTAATTTTTGTTAACACTCTGTGATTTGATTAGGAAATTATTTCTCGTATATGCTTACCTAAAAAAAATATAAATTTGAACAATATGAGCTAAATAATTTTAATAAATAAATTGGTTGTTTTATTCTAAGTGCGAAAGCTTCGTGAATTTGTCTGCTACATTTTTTTCAAAAGATGACAAAATAAACAACAATTTCGAAAGCATATATTTATTTCTATAGCGAAATTCTTCTCTTCTGTTCCATTCCTCTAGTAGAGGAGCATAGGGCCTACTATGAAATTAAGTCTGGAAAAAAATATTTCTTGAAGCCAAAGCAGTTGTTTGGTTCGTAAAAATAATGATGCTCTTATGCGAGAATTAAATTGTTTCTCTCAGGGTTCATAACTAACTATATACAAACAAACAATAACAGCTGTTTTGTTTTTCGAAGTAAAGGGACGATTTTGGCAATGGATCCAAATTTTCGATTTTTTGACACAGTGTATCCAAAATTTTCCAAAACGTGTAATAACAGCACTAAAAATACGTTGTAAACGTTAAGTTCCTAATTATAGTTTTTATAAAATTCCACACCAACTTAATATTCGAAAAAAAAATTTAGAATTTTTGATCAGAAGCTAAATTTCTTTAAATTTTCTCCCAAATAAAATCAATTTTCTCAAAATTAAATTTCATCCACTTAATTCCTATTACCCGACCCACTGTGCGACGGCCATTGCAGGCGCAGAGTAAGAGAGAGAGTCGAGTCTGCATAATGTCGATTTCGTTTTGTGCCGTTAGCTGCACGCCTTGCAACGTACAGCTGTAAATGTGTGCGTGTGTGTAGTGTACCTGAATATATGCGTGTGTGCGTCTGTGTGAGATACATTGCAATGCCTTTCCCAGCGGCAAAACTTTCGTACGCACCAACACGCAGCTGCTCCTTCATACGGTCCACGTTGCAGCATGCACCCCACCACCAAGGCGGTCAAACCCCTCTCCCCTCTCCCCACTCCCCCTCCACCAACCCACCACACACATGCCTCCAATGCGTCTTCTCATACTTATATGGTACGCGCCCGCTAATTATTCACATTAAATACTCTGCTCGTTGGCTCTGTCTCCACCAGCTTCAGTCCCAGCTCCAGTCGGACAGTCCCACTGTCTTTTTGTCTTTGTATCTTTTGGATTCGGACTGCAGCTTGACTTGGTGGCTACTGCTGCTGCCGCTTTAGTGCTGCACTTTTACCATTAAGATTGTTTCCTTTGGTATTTTTGCGTTGATGGATTTTCTTTTTTTGTATTTTGTGTTTTTTGTTGCGTCCAAATGTCTGTTTAAGAGTTGCATGCCCCGCAAAGTCGTCGTCATCGTCGTCGACGTCGTCAGCGTTGTCCAAGTCCAACTTGGCATGTTTAAGATGCCTTTACAAATACATATACAAACAGAGGAGCTGCAAGTGAATCGAACTAAAAATGAATTGGATACAAAGTCAACGCAAGTTGCTGCGACTGTCTGTCTGTCCCACTGTGCGTCTGTCCCACTGTCAGTCTGCTCTGCCTTGATCGCTCGTTATTTGGTCCTCTGTGTATTGCCTTGTTATTGTCTCGATGTCGCGTTATTTGAGTTGCAACTGTGTGTATCTGTGTGTATCTTTATTTGTTTTTGTGTGTATCTATGTGCGTGTGTTTGGAATTTTTTAAACTGTCGTGGGCATAAAGAGGACATCGACTTAATAGAGAGAAAACAATTGCTTCTAATAACAACAACAACAACAATGACTGCGTTTGTGCAGCTTTTTTTTTTTTATTCGAAATGGTCATAATTGTTTTCATTTGTATCTTTTTTTTTAACGCATTTATAAGATACAATTAAAAGCGACTTTTATTTAATGTATTTACTTTACTTTACTTTCAGATCAACATTGCAGTTCAATGTCTGAGCACGGATTTCAGCAGTCAAAAGGGTGTTAAGGTGAGTATGAAGCTCCAACCGAGTGCTTTCAACCCGGCCAACAACAGCCAGCCATAAGCCAAATTAGTGACAATCTAATGTCTATATTAAGCCTGTTCCGTCTGTCTGTCCGTATCTGTCTCTACTCACTAGGCCCATTAATAACAAATAATATCACATCATGCAAACTTGTTAAGAGCAAATCCAGGAAACCCAAGCCAAGCCAGAACCAAACAGCGCCCATCCACATCCATGTCTGTCTTCATTGACAGTAAAAAATGAAACAAGACTCGACCAGAGCAGAACTTTGCAACATTTCTTTCATTAACCGTAGGCAGGAGAACTGCGACTAAGTCTCAGACTAAGACTTGTCGTGTTGCTCTTGTTATTACTGTTGTTGCTTGGGTTGTTCCTCCAGCGGATTGTGCGTCCTCCATATGTTGTAATGCGTACATTAACTTGAGATTTCATTGACAGAAACACATGAATAGTGTTTTCATTAAAAAAAAATGGCAGGGAACTCACTGCAACGTAGGCAGCTGTGCAAAGTACAGTGAAGCCTGTTGTCAAAGAATTTCAGTTATTTCCTAACTGGCACAATTGGAGCAGCAGCAACACCAACAACATCCACATGCAAATTGTACAAACGAACAACGAAATCAAATTATGCACTTGCCACATGCAAAAAAGTTGGCAACTTTGCAACACTGCTGCACTGTTGCACCTCCTGGCCGTGCCACGCCTAACTTCTTGGGTGTTGCTCGTGTGCAACGGATGTTGGCAGTTTAACGCCAGTTTCGTATCAAAATGACAACAGCTAATTGTAGTCTCTTGTTTTATATACTTTGTATGTACTATGTAACTTATAATTTTGGACTGCCAGCCAGCTATGTACACACATTGTATATATATGCATAAAATTATGCTCTCTATATGCTATTAGTGATGAGCGCGTGAGAGGAGTGTATACATATATAACTTCCTTTATCTTCTATTGAAGCAAATGGCGTCAGCAGGAGTGTATGCAAAAAGAATTTAGCCGCAGGTTAACATAGCTGTTTGCTATTAGAGATGAGCGCGTGACACGAGCGCGTACAAAAGAATTCTGCGTTGATTCATTCCTACACTGACTCATAAGTAGTCACAATAATTCCGTGAATTGAATCAAATGCATAAAATTAAGTAGGCAGCAAATTGATTTATTTACACGCAAATTGAAGTCTGACTTTAGATTTTACCAAGAATTTTATTAATGTCTTTTGTTTAGTAAGATATTAATATACTCTGTTACAAATTTCGAATTGACAAAGCAGCCTATTCCAGCTTTCTTGACTTTACTAATTTGCAATTGAAATCTAAAATCAATTTGTTTCATTAATTTGAGATCAGTATATTTTTCAAAATGTCAATGAAAAACAATGGAATACGTAATTAGTGAACTTAAAATATTTTTTGCAATAATTCAGCATTTGTGGATTGCAGAAATTTAAGAAAGTTCTTCCAAATTAATATATTATATGGTCAAGAAGAGGGAAACCGAGACAATCGGAAACAAGTAGCCTAAATAATTGATATGAACAAGCCTCCCATAGGAAGCAAGCCTCAATAGAAATAGATTTACAAGTTCCAACTCTTCAAGAGATAATCGAGCTAAATAATTTTTTTTTTTTTTACGCTCAACCCCCACTTGTTTTTGCTTTACATTGCTTTGTCTAAATGCTAAGCCGTCTTGTGCTGGACTGTAAAATTTAAGAAATCTACAGATTAAAAATTAAAATCTTCTAAAGCACAAACTCTTTACAATTGACTTCAAATTTCTTTACGCACCTATAGAAAAGGATTTGCAAGTCCCAGCTCTTCAAGAGATAATCGAGTTTTATTAATTTATTTTTTTGTTAGGATGGAGACGCAGTTGTCTTTGCTTCACATTGCTTTGGATAAATTCAAAGGCATCTTGTGCTGAACTGTAGAAACTTAGGAAAGTTTTATGATTTCAATGTTATTAAAGGGCTATAGAGAAATATTTGCAAATCCCAGCTCTTTAAGAGATAATTTAATATTATTAATTATTCCTTGACATGCAGTACATAACAAAACTTAGTACAAAAAAGAAAAATTGAATACATAATTCCGTTTCTTGAGTATGGGATTTGTTTCCAATCGGGTTACTACTCCAACACAACCCACTTTAAGGTCAGACGAGCGACCGTGATGGTTTTATAACGCATTGGTCCTTCTCAGGCTTGTGTGGTCCACGGGGAGTATTTAATTTCCCTCCAACTACCTGTAACTTTGCCCTATCCGCAACCTTGTGTGGCGCCCCCTATGGACTACAAGCTCCCACGAGCTTCACATTGCTTTGCCTAAGTCCTAAGCCGTCTCAGCCAATCTATCCAAACTTTGAATAGAATTGCTACCCAGATAAAAATTGTATCTGAACTTGATTAAGCTCAACCAAGTAATCGCATTAGTTAGTCCCCATTAAATGACAGTCACAAGCTGCATCATATACTATCATAATCAAAATCTTCAAAGTTCTTGCTTAATTCAAATTTTTTAAGTTTTAGCCTCAGATCACAGTGTTTCGTAAGTTTTAAGAAAATCAAATATTTCGGCTCCTTTTTTCTGCTGCCTTAAATCCCTACGTATAGTGGCGCAGATGGGAGATATAAATGGGATCATTTACCCTCATGGTTTATGTGCTCGTAGGAAGAAAATAAAATAAAAAAATTTAATTTAATTTATAGAGAAAAATTAGTTTGATTCCCCCATGGGATTCATAAACTACGTGACGCTCCAGGGGGGAGGAAGAGTCTGGCTAAGCGTCATGAGACACATAAATCGAATAGAAAATGTTCAAAAATATTTCGTCACTGTGTCGCAAGGGGAAGGGAGGGCCTATGTTTACCAAAATCAGCGTCACGTAGTTTATGGATGGATCCCTTTCAAAAAAAGCTCTGTACGTCAATGACTGTATTAGATTGTAAAGGACCAGAGCATCGTCCGATAACAAGATTTATCCGTAAACACTAAAAACTAAATCTTCCAAGTTCAGTGCCGTCTTATAAACTGTCTTAAAGCAGTCCGAATATGATAAAGAAGAATCGCAGCGCATCTAAGTCTGGCTACTCAAAAAGTTATAATTCCATCCAATCAATCACTTGAATTTTGAAAAGATGACTTTCAATTAAATTGGGATTGAAGATTTTCAGAAGATCATATTTGTTAAGACAACATTTGACAATTCAAAATTTAGACAAGCGTTTGTCGCCATAGACTCCCTGTCGTAACAGGATGGTTATGCCTGAAAATTCTCCCCATCCTTAGGTTGATATTTCCTTAACAGGAACCCAAGCTCTAGTTCTGCATGGGTAAGGAGGTGTCTAAATACTGTAGTGAAGAAACTTTGAAATTAAAAAAATACACTAATATTCCCAAAATAATTTATCAAGCCCTATATGAGAGTACTCTTCAATCCGCAAGGAGTTAAAAGAATAAAAGAAGAAGAAAAGAAGAATATGGGAACTATATAATGAATGGATGCTATCCTTTGATCTGTTTGGTTTACAAAAATGCATCATCCATATGTAGCTAGCTTTTCACTTGAATGATTTTAGGAAAAAAATTAATGTATACAAAAAATTTCGATGTAAATCCCAAATATCGAAATGATTTGAAAAAGCGTATGATTAAAATAATTAACACCATGCTACAGTTGAGATAATTCCGATGATCGATAATAATAATCGATAGCTACAGTAATATGGATGAACCGATTTTGGATCCCAAGGCCATAGTTTTGTCTTTGTTTTTGGTCACACTTATACTAAAGTTAGTAGAAAGATCTTTTAAAAAGAAATATTGTATGGTATTCATATTTTATTTTGGGGTAATTACATTTTTATGAGACAGTAATTTAATCCACGCTATAAAGAGTATATAGCCAGAACAAAGAAAAAAAAATTAAGTATGTTAAATGGTGCTCTTATATATATTTCCCAGAGTTTCAAGGTGGAACAAAAAATGCACAAATTGTGCATTTGGATCTGAGTTATAATATTTTTTCATAAATGTTGTTCAATTAAAAAAAAAAAATTAAAGTAAAGACCTAAGTGAAATGTATTTGGCCACACCTATCCCATAGAAACGAAAAAATATTGCTCAAAATTAATAAATTAAATACCCTCAGTAGGGCTCTTGAATAAACTTAATTAAAAAATTATTCTTTTTTTCCATATTTTATTACCAATCTGTCTCTTGTTCGACAATAAATAAACGTAATAAATAATACTAAAATAATGTACTTAAATATAACAGCAAGCTTTCATTCAAACCTATCATTTGTGTTAAATTATATCTTGAGGTTAATAACATGTCTCTTACATTTTGAAACAATTTTTCATTATATTAAAAAAAAATTTAAATAATCGTTAAAAAAAATAAAATGTTCAAGTTAAATGTGATTACACTAAACCGTTTTCTTATGTTAACATACATTTTTATGATTATCTTTGGTCACACTTATGTGATGGCGATGCAAATTAATATTTGGTCACACTTAAACGGTAGTGATCATGCTCGTCATCGTTGAAACATAAGTTAAAGACCCAACATATTTGTTTTTGTATTTGCTTTATTATTTTTTTTTCATATTTTCATCTGTCTGTTATTCGACAATAAGTAAATTAACTAAATAATAAAAAATAATATACAAACATAATTAAAGATTGAGCTTAAGTTTTTACCTTAAAAATTTGTACAATTTTTTTCATTGAATTAAAAATATTTAGAAGTCAGAAATTTATAGCTAAAAAGTCATTACCCCTAAGCTAATAGCTTACCACTAAGGACTATCTAGTCTATTTTTGACTCTCCCAGGGATCAACAGATATAATCTAACCTAAGCCAAGAGTTCTACCTGAAAAAATAAACTGAGAACATAATGCCACTTATATATTTAATGCTCTTTTCAGCTATGTCCTATCGTATTAACATAGCTTAAAAGCATTTCCTTCATAATACATACTATTTATATATTTCCCAATATTAATTTGTATCTTTTTTTTCGCAGGGTTTGCCATTGCACGTACAAATCGATACATTTGAGGATCCCCGAGATACGACAGTCTTTCATCGTGGCTATTGTCAGATAAAAGTCTTCTGCGATAAGGTAAGTGATTTTATTTTGCTATATTTTGCCATATATATATAGTCAGCCTAGTAGTAGCTACCCATCTACACATAATTACACAGGCAAATGTAAAGTAAAGTATATAAGCTGTGTGTGTGAGTGAGTATCTGTGTGTACACACAGATTATATGCGGCAGCCGCCACGTGCAACAGGTTGATGAGCTAACTAAAAGGTGCACAAAGAGGCGTACGTGCTTTTGTTGTTGCAGCCACAGTGGAAGCCGGACCAAGTCAGTATGCGAGTATCTGTGTGTGTGTTTGTGAGTATCTGTGTGTGTTTGTGTGTTGTTGCCGCCGGCAGTTGGAATCACTTGTCGCGGTCGTCGTCGCTGCTGCCGCTGCTTGTAGCCACTTTTATCGAATTGGGGGCACCGACGATGTTGCATGCTCGCGACTGTCCCGCTGTCCCGTCCGTCTGTCTGTCGCACTGTCAGCCATTCAGTCACTCAGTGAGCCTTTAGTGGAAAGCGTAACGCGTTCAAAAGTAAATGGCCAACACACACACACACAGATACTCAGACACACAGATACATTGCAGCCATAGCTGTGCCTGTTGCATCCTTTCGCCTTTTGTTGGCCATGCCCTTGTTTCATCTTTTGCCTTGTCTTTTATACATGCAACAATTTTTTTTTATTTTTTTCGTTTTCGTTTTTGTTTTGTTATTGCATTTTATACGAACCCTTCACTTTTTCGGTTGATGGGGTTTATTAATAAATCATTTCGTGGATTTCCAATTTAATTTTCTCATATCATTACACATCCTCGGCATACAATGCCTGCACTGACCGCACTGCCCCCCTCAGCCGACACACACACACACAGAAATATTGATATATGTGTGTGTATAAGTATATTTGGCATATCAGAGGCTTATATTTCACTTCGGGCCCAATGCCAGCCCTTTTTGGCAGCATAAATGTTGCAAATGGGTATGAAGCGGGGGGCAGCAGGGTATCCATGCAACAGCAACGTGTGTTTATCGGTAAATGTATCAATTAAATTTCGCATAAAAGCTGTGCGATTTTTTTTTTCGTTTTTTTTTTGGTGAGGATTTCACTGCAATCACTTGTAAAGAAACAGTTATATGTATGTATATATGTATGAGTATATATAGTACTTATATACTATGTACAACTCACTAAATATAGAGTTGAACCCAAGGGCATTAGTGAAACCCTGAAATCAAAAGGGAAACGGCAGTAAATTTTACAAATGCCTACAGATAAGTGAGTCCTATAAACACAATTTGTTAATGCCGGTAGCCAAAAAGACAAGGAACTGAAAGATTGTGAGGGGAATGAAAGGATATCGCATATATAACTTGGGTTTTACGCAAAAAATTTTTAAAAATTTGTGACTATAACGCTTTCTTAGCTTTGCCTTCAGTTTCATTTGAAATCGGTAAAAAAGTATCTCAAAGTTACAAAAGTCTCTTAAAGATGCAAAAGTATTTTAGATGTGCAAAAGTATCTTAAAGATGCAAAAGTAACTTAACAAAGAGTTTTAAAACAGCGAAAGTATCTGCAACATACAGAAGTTATTCCAACGATACAAAAGTATCTCAAAGATACAAAAGTATCTCAAAATTTCGTAGAAATTTATTGCTATAACGTTTTCTTGGCTTTGCCTTCAGTTTTATTTGAAATCGCTAAAAAAAAAGTATCTCAAAGATTTAAAAGAATCTCAAAGTTACAAAAGTAAATCAAAGGTACAAGAGAATTTTAAAGGTACAAAAGTATCGCTATGCAAAAGTAAGTAAAAAAGATACAAAAGAATATAAAAATATGGAAGTATCTCCAACATACAGAAATATCTCAAAGATACAAAAGTATCTCAAAGATTCCTAGAAATTAATTGCTATAACGTTTTCTTGGCTTTGCCTACAGTTTTCTTTGAAATCGCAAAAAAAAGTAACTCAAAGGTACAAAAGAATCTCAAAGGTACAAAAGTAAATCGAAGGTGCAAAAGTAAGTCTTAAAGGTACAAAAGTATATAAAAGTATGGAAGTATCTCCAACATACAGAAATATCTCAAAAATACAAAAGTATCTCAAAATTTCCCAATTGCTATGACGATTTCTTGGCTTTGCCTTCAGTTTTCATTTGAAATCCCTAAAAAGTACATCAACGATACAAATGTTTCTCAAGGACATAAAAGTATTTAAAAGTATCTCAAAGATGCAAATGTTTCTCTAACGACATAAAAGTAACTCAAAGTATCTCGAGGATACAAATATAACTCAAAGATCCAAAGGTATCTCAATGATGCAGAGGTATATCAAATATATAAAAGTATCTCAAATATACAAAAGTATCTCAAAATTTCGCAATTGCTATAACGATTTGTTGGCTTTGCCTTCAGTTTCATTTGAAATCCGTAAGAAAGTAACTCAAAGATACAAATGTAATTCAAAGATACAAATATATACAAAAAAAATAAAGTATCTTAAAGTATCTGAAGGATGCAACTCGAAGATGCAAAAAAAGTATCTCAAAATACAAAAGTATTTCAAAATTTCGTGGAAATTAATTGCTATGCCGTTCAATTGACAATGCCGTAAAAAAGTAACTCAAAGATACAAATGTAATTCAAAGATACAAATATATATCTCAAAGACATTAAGTATCTTAAAGATGCATAAGTATTCTAAAGATATAATAGTATCTTGAAGCATCTCAAAGATACAAATATATCCCAACGAAAGTAATGTATCCCAAAGATTTAAAATTATCTTAAAAATACAAAAGTATCTTAATGTTAAAAATGTAAAACACTGTTTGAAAAAAATGTTTACTGAAAATACAATATCTTTATGATACTTCTACGATTTAGACCGAAAATTATTTAAACAATCTCTAGATTCCAATTCGGATATCTCTAAAATTACTTCGAATTGAAAATATCTGAAAGATATTTTGTACATCGTTGGATTTCTTTTGCAGTATATCAAAGATGAAACTGTATCTAAAGACACAAAACGTATTTCAAAAAAACAAAAGAGTCTTAATGTTAAAAATGTAAAACACGGTTTGAAAAAAATGCTTTTCCTGACAATATCTTTAAGATACTTCTACAATATAGACCAAAAATTGTTTAAACTATCCATAGTTTCCAGTTCGAATATCTCTAAAATTCAAATTAAGAATGTCTTAAATATGTTTTGTACATCTTTTGCAGTATATCAAAGGCACAAAAGTATCTCAAAGATACAAAAGTATCTATCTCAAAGGTACAAAAAGCATCTCAAAAATACAAAAGTATCTTAATGTTAAATACGTAAAACACGGTTTGAAAAAAATGGTTTTCCTGATAATATCTTTAAGATACTTCTACGATATAGACCAAAAATTGTTTAAATTATACATAGTATCCAGTTCGAATATGTATAAAATCAAAATTAATTCAAATTAAAAATGTTTTAAAGATATTTTGCACATCGTTGCATTTCCTTTGCAGTATATCGAAGATACAAAAGTGTCTGAAAGGTACAAAATGTATCTCAAATATAAAAGAGTATCTTTATGTTAAAAATGGAAAAACTGTTCGAGAAAAAAGGTTTTTCCTGAAAATATCTTTAAGATATTTCTCCGATATAGACCAAAAATGGTTTAGACAATCCTTAATTTCCAATTCGGATATCTCTAATATATTTCGAATTGAAAATATCTGAAAAAGATTTTGTACATCGTTACATTTCTTTTGTATTAAATTGATATCCTATAAATATCAGTCCTATCACTCAGTATCTATATCCAAATATATTTCAAAAAAAATACCTTAAGTAACATAATTCCATGTGTATCTTAGAAATTGTATAAGGAACAGTTTCTTTTTGAAAATCCCGCATCTATCTGTATCTTTTCTACTATGAAATCATGGAAAGTTTAATCGGTCATCGACTTATATTGATTTACATTTAGTTTAGAACTTTTAAGCATTTCTCTTGGTTAAAGTTGAATTGTTAAAGATATTTAACAGATTCATCTTTAGCTAGAGGTTGGTATGTATCAAAAAACACTTCAACCACCAAGATTTCATAAGATACATTTGTGCATAATATACATATGTATATAATACTTGTATCAATGTAGCAGCGTAAAACGCGTCAAGTATCTTTTGCTAACGCTTCATGGAAAGACCCACTTGGTCATTTCCCAAATTGGGAGTCTCTAGACGTTTCGGAGCTCAGTTTAATTAGAAATTACTTCATAATATCTTATAAATACATTGTATCACCAAGCATTTGTTTTCGTTGAAACTGAATGTTAACCAAATCTGTCACTTTAGTTAGTTGCGAAAGTTTTGTATTAAAAGTGTGTATTAAAGTATTTGAACAGTCAAAGATACATTTGTAAATCAAATTGATGCATATTTGTTAGCATCTAGTATGTCAAAGTATCTTTGAGCTTTAAACTAGCGCATCTGGAAAAACCCGAGCGTTTATTCATAAGTTATGCAGATACTTTTGATTTTGTTTCAATTTAAAATTGTTTTAAAATATCTCACAGATACTTTTAAAATTTGTTATGCCTGACACCCAATTGTTAAAGAAATCAGTTCGTATATACCAAAAAAAAACTTTGCGATACATTTGTGCATAGTATTGTATATTGCACATGATATGATGTTTAAGCCAATTTTTTATGGCACTTAATCGTCGTACTACTCATGGTTAATCCCGCAATGTATCTTTTGGGGCTATAAACTAGCGCATCGTGTGGAAAACCCACACGGTCAATTCATAGAGCCAACAAACAGATCAATTCACACAGATACTCGGACACACACACACATACACGCAGTCCGACTGAGATACTTTGATATCGATTTACATGTGTATGGGATACAACAACAAGCGTGGCGGCGGCGGCCATCGGAGTTGCCATCGCCATCAGAGAGTCTCAGTCTCAGTTCGAGTCGTTGGAGCGCAATGACCGCAATGAACATTGAAGCTAAAAAGCAACTCAAAACTTTGGCGATATTTTTGCAAAGATAATATAAAAAAGTAATAAAATACAGTTATTTACACACATGCATGTTACACACACACATATAAATACATATATATGTATATAGTATAATATACATTGTATAGATATGTGTAGCTGGCCGCCGCATTGATGTACATGGAATTGCTCTAGGCAAAATTGTCGTGATAAGCGCCAAGTACAAACACACACACAGATACACACTCACACATAGTTGCATAATATTGGTTGTTGCTGTTGTTGCTGCTGTTGCAAGTAGAAGATTGGCAAAGCCATCAGTTAAGCAGAGAATATCACTTCCTGTGCACAGATGCAACAACTGCCCCAGCAATGCGTCGCCAAGTGGATGCTGCTGCCACAATCTCCTCCCGCCGCCCCACCTGCGCCAACCTTCCCCTCAGTCAATTGCTTATTTTTAATTACAAATGCAAAATGCAAACTGCAGCTGAGTACAAGAGAAGAATCTGCTTACACGCAAACTAGCAATCATTGGCTGCAAATGTAGCCTGCGCCTGCGCCTGCTCCAAAGAGCTCTCCAACGAAACTATCCAGTCTATATATTATATAGTATATATAGTATGCATGATCTTGTGTGTGCAGACAGAGGCTGCTGCGGCAATCAACCAGCTTCAACCAGCAGTGGGTTGCAGTTGCAGGACGCGGGAATGCGCCAAAGCAGCAGCTGGCAACAGCTACACTGAGAGAAAAAGTAGACTGAGTATCGGGTGGTCAAGTCGAAGAAGAGTATTTTAGTTAATCCAAAGATTCTTCTATAGTCTTTAAAGAGATATCGAAAAGTTCTCAGACTCAAAATTTGGTAGAAACTCAGATATAATTGATAGCTGAATAATTATTCCAACTTTTTGTATAATTTTTTGTTATACCATTTAAAAAATAGTTTGAGCCAGAACAATCTAAAGTACCTATTAAATTACCAAATTTTTATTGATTCCAAATATTATTCTATAGAATTCAGATTCTTCTTCTTCTTAAAGAGATAGAATTCAGATTCTTCTTCTTTTTCTTAAAGAGACATCCGTACCCAAAAGTTCTCAGGCTCGTCATTTGCTTGAAACTCAGATACTAATATAGCTGATAGCTGAATAATTATTCTACCTTTTTGGTTTAATTTTTATATTATTAAAAAAAATCCAAAGATTTTTCTATAGTTTCTAAAGAGTGTCTAAAAGTTCTCGGGCTCGTAATTTCTTACAAGCTCAGTTACTCTCAGTACTAGTCCTATCATAAAATTCTTAAAACAAAATAAATATTTATTTTTCATTTTTAAACATTTTTTTACAAGAATAATCTGAAGTATAAAGTTGCCAAATTTTTCTTAAGTATGTACAATCTGTACTCTTAGATTCTTCTAGTTTTTGAAGAGATAAACATACCCAGAGATTCTCAGTAGGATTTTTCAGCTGAAAAGTCCGAAATATTTTTAGAAACTGAGATATTCTCAGGTCTGACCCTTTCATTAAATTCTTAAAAAATTATTTCATATTAAATTCCACTAATAATTTTGTAGGAGCGATCCGTATCCAAGGATTCTCTTTATAATTTCTAATCAGGTTAATAGTTTATAAGAAAGTCAAACACGCCCAAAAACATTTCAAGCTCCCTATTCTAAAAAAAAAGTTTCTTTTTGTAAGATTGCTTTAATATCTTTGGAGAAAGAGTATAAAAAGATATTCAGTTTGACTTCTGAATTCCAAAGTTAAAATAGGACTAGGATGGTAGACGTTGTAACTGGACACTGCATCATAGGCTGAGAGGTTGCACGTTCCCCATTACGATTTCTGCCGCAGCTGCAGAGTTGAGGTAGAGGCAGAAAGCATCCTATCCCTGCTATGCGACTGCCCACTTCTTGGAAAATGAACCCGGTTTCTGGTTAAACCATTATTTTTGGATCTATGTGCCCAAAGCCGATCTGACTGCTTTCGTCTGCAACATGAGACTCTTAGGCGATTAGGGATGTCCTACAGATCCTTCTTCACAATTCATCCCTTTCTTTTAATTAGGCATCGCAATGGATCTCATGGTCTCTGGGTAATCTCAGTCACTATCTTAGCTGCCTATACAACCTAACCTAACTAAAATCAGCTCAGATATTTTATAGAAGAATTGAAACTCAAGCGTCGTCCCTTCTATCTAAGTCTTAATGGATTAGACAGACGAACAAGAGAGATCCATTTTATGGATTACAAATTCGACATTTTTCTAAGATTACTTTAATATCTTTGAAGAAAGAATACGTATAAAAAGTTACTCAATATGATTTCTGAATTCCAAAGTTCATCCAGTAATAAAATCACTTCAGATATTTTAAGAAGGAATTAGATCTCAAGCGTCCTCCCCTCTATTTAAATCTTACTAGGCTAAAAAGAAGAACAAGAGAGATCCCTTTTCTTGCTGACCAATTTCTTGCTAATCTTTCTATAACTTTCATCATCTTAGAAAAAATGCAAAATTGGAGATTCTTTTCATAGTTACTTGGCATGATTTATGAGCTCCAAAATTCATCCAGTACTAAAATCACTTTAAATAAATTGATAAAAGAAATGGATCTGAAGCGTCCTTCATTCCAGAAGAACAAAAGAGAGCCCTTTAATTACTTAAAAATTCGACACAGATCTTTTGTTACTTTCATCATCTTTTCAAAATTTTCGAAGATTTCTTTAATATCTTTATAATATATAATGTGAATACAAAGTTCCTCTGTATGACTAATGAGGTCCAAAAGTTATCCGATACTACATAAAACTTCTGATATTTTATGAAAAAATTGGAGCTGAAGCGTATTTAGGTATTAATGGGTTAGATAGAAGAACAAGAGAGAGATATATTTTTATGCTTAAAAATTCGTCACAGATGTTTCGGTTACTTTTACCCTCTTATCATCTTATAAAAATTGCAAAATTCGAGCTTCTTTTCAAAGTTACTAAGTTACTAAGTATGATTCATGGATTCCAAAAACACTTCAGATATTTTATCAAAGAATTGGAACTCAATCGTACTCCCCTCTATTAAAGTCTTAAGTCTTTACAGACAGAAGGCAAAGATTTTTTTTTTGATTTTGCACTAAAATACAAAAAATTTAGAAAATTATAAAATCTAAATATTTCACATATTTAATAGAGGTATACGTATCTAAGAGTCCTTCCTTTATTTGAGCCTAATTTTCAATTTCTTCCAATTTATTATGAAAAGATCGACAAACTTTTCATAAAAAAATTTATAATCTATGCAACAAAATATTTGTCCGTTAGCAACTGAAGATCTTTCTGTCCCTCTCATCATCTCCTTAAAATAGCCTTATTGTTAACATTTAAAAATTCAGGTAGTTATAAAATCTAAAAACCCTAAAAACACTTCAGTACTTCACATTTTTAGTAGAGCTATACGTAGCCCTATGTTCCACCTTGGAACTCTAGGAAATATATATATACGTACTCAAGAATGCTTCCTTTTTTTGATCCTAATTCCCATTTTCTTCCATTTTCTTGTTAAAAGATCGACAAACATATCCATAACAATTTTGATATTTTATCCCAAAAAATATGTCTTTATTGGCAACTTCATTTCTCTGCCCACAAATTCTCTCAGTGCAACCAAACTACTCAAGATGGACAGAGAAAGATGTGGCACAGCTTTGGGGGACTTCGGGGCGCCTTCTCCATATTATTTATTATATATGCATATTTATGTTGCAGCTAAGTATTTTATAATAATTTTTGGCATTGATGTTGCTGTTGTTGCTGCTTTGTTGTTGTTGTTGTCTGTGCGAAAAATTATTTTCAAATGACCCTAACGGTGCTTGGCCAATTGGCTTGAATGCAATGAAAAATTTATTTATATATGCACTTAGACACATACAAACATATATACATATATATGTATATAAATAAATGATTTTTTATATTTGTATGTATTGTTAATAAGCGCAGCGACAACGACGTTGCTCCCCCGGCGAGAAACTTGTTTTTTTTTTTGTTTTTAGTATTTTGTTTTTGCATTACAACTACAACAACTATAACTGCAATGGACAGTGCAACACCAACAACAACACTAACAACAACAACGTATGACAGGCACAGCCTGTGGCAGCTTATGGCACTCCAAGCCATACACGAATTTAATTAATAAGTAAAAAAACGCTGCAGAAATATCAAAAAAGGTGGCATCCATGTATTTGATTGATTGCTAATTACACGCTCACTTACACAACCACACAAAGTATCCATGAGATACACACACAGATATACACGCACACTCCCAAAGCTGGCGCACACCTGCTCAGCTTGAGCTGAGCCCAAGCCACTTTCGTAAGCGTAATCGTAATCGTAATCGCATCAACACAAATCTCCTCTGCACACACAATGAAGCATCTCCACCATCTCCACTTAGAGAGTCTCTCGACTTAACCCACAATTATGTAAACCTAAACATGTAAATAGTTAGTAATATGTTCGTATGTATTTGGTATATATTGCAGGGCGCTGAGCGTAAGACACGCGACGAGGAGCGGCGTGCGGCCAAACGCAAGATGACAGCCACGGGACGCAAGAAACTGGATGAGCTATATCATCCAGTTACAGATCGTTCGGAATTTTATGGCATGCAGGATCTGGCCAAGCCACCGGTGCTTTTTTCACCCGCCGACGATATGGATAAGGTATGTAAAACAGTTGGACAAAGGCTACCTTTGTTAATTAAATTGTTTTGTAACTGGCAGAAAGATTTCAAGTCAAGTTAAAGTAGAAGAATCTTGAAAAATGTCTCAACAAAGACATTTAAGATTTGTGAAGCTACACTTAAAAAAATAGACGACTTAAAATAAAAAAAGGGTTGTAGTTATAATAGTTTGAAAGTTAAAATTTCTGATATTGTAAAGAGCTTATAAAGAGATTTCTTACGAAACTACACTTAAAAAAATTGGCGCCCCCTTAAATCCAAAAAGCGGTTCAGTTACTTTAAAAGTTAAAATTTGCGATTTGGAAAGCAAGATCTTAAAAAGACGACAAATCATATTACTTTTGAGAAAAGATCAAGATCTTGCGTTAAGAAGTTTCTTAAAAACTTTTTTTGGGCCCTAAAAAAATTAATAATCTACGCTTAAAAAAAATTCGAGTTCAGGTTACGATTATAAAATCAAATATTGAGATTTTCGCAAAAAACTTTAAGAAACTTAAAAAGAAAATCGGGATTAAATGTTGAAAAAGGATTAAAATAAAAATAAATATTAGAAATCTAAAAGCAATTAAAAAATAAACTTATCTTAAATTTCTTTTTTAAATACATATTTTATTTCTGGTCATTATGCTTAGGCAACTTAAGATCAAATTTCTGATTTGGATATTGCATTATCTTCAAAATACGACAAACCACTTTTTTCTGAGAGAACAAAAGATCAACATTTTACGTCGAGGAATTTCTTTCAAACTTTTTAGCGTTCAAAAAAAATATCAATCTCTCAAACACTCAGAAAAAAAGCGAGTTTGAGTAAAAATTTCAGACTATCGAAAGAGCATAATCTTCAAAAAACGACAAATCTTATTAGTCTGAGAAATTAAAAGATCAAGATTTTACATCGAAGACTTTCTTTCGAACTCTTTTTGCGCCCAAAAAAAATTAACAGTCTGCTCAGAAAAAAATAAAGTCGAAATTAAGATTATAAAATCAAATATTAAGATTTTGACAAAAAATTTCAAGAAATTAAAAACACAACAATTTTATCTTAATAAATTATTAAAATAAAAAATATATTGGAAATCTGGGACCAATATAAAAATAAATTTATCTTAAAATTTGTTTTTTAAATATAGAATTTATTTCTGATCACTGCAACTAGTTAATGAGCTTTACTCCGAAAAAAAATCTCTTTTAGGTTAAATCATAAAATTAAAAATCGAGCATTTCCAAAAAAATAGTTATATATTTTATTTGGTTCCAATTTTTGTCCAAAAAACAATCAGACAATTACATAAAATTAATTAATTTGCGCGAAGAAAAAAATTCACAATTTATGCTCAGAAAACCAACGTATTTAAATTAAGACTTAATCAGATTTAAAAAAAAGGATTATGTCTTAAAAAGGTTTAAAAAAATAATAAAAATCTTAAATTAAACTTATCTGACATTTTTTTAAATACAGATTTTTTTATAATATATATATATTTTATTTTATAATTAATTTGCGCGAAGAAAAAAATTCACAATTTATGCTCAGAAAACCAGCGTATTTAAGTTAAGACTTACTCAGATTTAAAAAAAAACAGGATTATGGTTTAAAAAGGTTTAAAAAAAATTATAAAATTCGTAAATTAAACTTATCTGAAATTTTTTTAAATACAGATTTTATTTCTGGATAGACTTAGAAAAATAGGAGCCCTAAAATTAAAAATACGCCTCAGTTATAGAATACTTTAAAAATAAAAACATCTAATTTTGGAAAAAGCATAAACTTAAAAGAAGAAAACAAAGGATCTAAATTTTACGATTAATATTTTTTTGAGACTTTTTTTTAAGCCAATTTTCCCCCAAACTTAAGCGTTTCTGATGATTTTTAGATATTTGGTAGAGCCTAGCCTAGTCAAAATTTATTTCAAGATTCCGAATATTTATCGAATTATCGATAACTGATAATTGGGTTTTTCATTTGTAAAGTTTTCTTTAACAAGCCATATAACCGAATAAAGAAATTGACGAGAATTTTTTTTACCAGTACAGAGAAAATATTATAAATTAGTTATATTAATTTGTCATTTAACGAGATTTGAAGATAAGTTAATTTTTTTTTTGTCCCGGATTTCTAATATTTTATTTTTATACCCTGTACCGTATGGTATCAAGGGTATATTAAGTTTGTGCAAGCCGAAAATGTATGTAACATATAGAAGGAGACGTCGGAGACATCCCAAAGTTACCTAAAATATGATCAGGGTGAATAGAGAAGTCGATATGCCCATGTCCGTCTGTCCGTCTGTCCGACTGTCCGTCCGTGTGAACGCCTAGATCTCAGAGATGGTAAGAGCTAGAGTTGCAAACTTTCACATTGATCCCATATTATTCCATAGGAGGCAAGTTTATTTTATTTTTTTGATATCGGGGTTAAATTATATAGCTCCCATAGGGGTGTTTGAGACGACCTCGACAAAAAAATAAGTTTTAGATGAATAATTCGTTTGTTTATGAAGATATCGTAACCAAATTTGGTATTCGAAAGTTTTTTATAGTTCCCAATCACTGTACCAAATTTGATCAAAATCGGTTGACTATATCATATATCTCCCATAGGACCGATCGGCCAAAATAACTTTTTTAAAGAAAAGTTCGCTATATTTCGTTTTTTAATAAAGATATCGTAACCAGATTTTTTAGACCACTTAAGCAATGTGCCAAATTTGAACAAAATCGGTTGACTATATCATATAGCTCCCATAGGTCCGATCTTCCAAAAAATCGATTTTTTAACAAAATTTGTTGTGTTTCGTTTGTTTGTTAAGATATTGAGACCAAATTTGACATTCCTAAGTTTTTTATAGTTCCTAAGCACTATACTAAATTTAATTCAAATAGGTTGACTAGTTCATATAGCTCCCATAGGACCAATCGGTCAAAAAACACGTTTTTTATACAAAATTCGATGTGTTTCGTTTGTTTGTAAAGATATTTGAACTAAATTCGGCATTCAGATTTTTTAAGGTATTTAAGAATTGTGTCAAATTTTATTGAAATCGGTTGACTATATCATATAGCTCCCATAGGACCGATCGGCCAAAATAACTTTTTTAAAGAAAAATTCGCTATATTTCGTTTTTTAATAAAGATATCGTAACCAGATTTGGCGTTTGGAAATTTTTTAGACCACTTAAGCAATGTGCCAAATTTGATCGAAATCGGTTGACTATATCATATAGTTCCCATAGGGACGATCTTCCAAAAAATCGATTTTTGTTCAAAATTTGTTGTGTTTCGTTTGTTTGTTAAGATATTGGGACCAAATTTGGTATTCGTAAGTTTTTTATAGTTCCTAAGCACTGTACGAAATTTAATCCAAATCGGTTGACTAGATCATATAGCTTCCATAGGACCAATCGGTCCAAAAACGCGTTTTTTATACAAAATTCAATGTGTTTCGTTTGTTTGTAAAGATATTTGAACTAAATTCGGCATTCAGATCTTTTTTAAGATATTTAAGAACTGTATCAAATTTTATTGAAATCGGTTGACTATATCATATAGCTCGGTCAAAAAAAAATTGTTGCTTAAAAATTCTTCTGTTTTTGGTTTTTTGTAAAGAAAGCGGACTTTATTACAAGCTAGTGGTACAGGGTATCCTAAAGTCGTCCGCGCCCGACTTTACGTCCGCCATTTTTTTATATACATTACTAGCCGGCCTTCGGCACGCTCGCTCCGCTCGCTCGTCTAGAAACACGTTGACTATTTTCTAGATGAACTGCTAAATGGACAACGGTTGGGTGTCGTTCGTGAATTTGGAATGAGAAAATTCGCCATATTGCCTCGTTTCTGCTAATGCAACATCCTATTTCATATTGTGAAATTTCGTCATTCATATTGTCGGCTCTCACACCCAAAATCGCCATATCGCTTCCCTTATTGACGTATTTGCAGATATATTTTATTGATTTTACTGAGTTGCAATACTCGACGTTAATGTGGGCTTTATACGTTTTTGATAATAATGGCGAAAATGGAACAACCCAACGATTGTCAATTTCAATTTCTTGTTTTTGCACTTTGATTGTGGTTGATCTGCCATTGTCTTCTGTTGATCTACGGCTATATAATGGGTATCCATCGTAGCCCGTAACAGTGTCCGAAGTCAATGCCCTTGGATATCTTTTGAAGCATTTGCCGTCGATCATGCATGGTGAAGTTGGGTTGAGCACACCATATGGTCCGTGGATCATATTCTTTGTGATAACCTCGAACAATTCTGGATCATTTGTTTGAACTGGGATTTCCGCCGATATCACATCATCAATTTCATGCGGTAGTATTTTCTGAGGTAATCCTCTCTTCTGCCATTCTACCGAATACATCCAGCAGCGAACCTCTCCGAATACACTGCTTTTGATAATAAGCAGGCCTGCTGTTTCATTGGGAAATTTCAGTGCTTGGCACTGGTCACATACCTTGTTCATTGTTCCAATAACAACAGATTGACGCGAGCTATAATCGGTCGTATTGTTATATTCGAATGCAGCTCTGTGCAGATTGGATGCATTGCGCATTTGCCTGAATGTTCTTTGGATTAAATTCTGTTCTGCATGGATTTCATCTGATTGATTCTGATAATCCCGATTTCGTCTCATTCTCATTCGAGCATGTATGAGCAAAATGTGATCTTGCTTCTCTTAATCGATTCAACTCATTCCTTTGTAAACGTTGTTCCTCAGCTTCAGCTGTTCTTCGGGATGATTGCAATTGAGTTCTACGCGAACGTCTCCCAATGTTACGTCTTTTTGGCGGCATTATGTGCAAATATTGATTTGATCATATGTATTTTACACAGAAATCAAAACATGAATCGTTTATAATTTTTGTGTTTCCTTTCGACAAAAACTATTAACTAAAAAATATTAGTTAATCTGACAATGTACACAATGCCAACCTAAATTAAAAAAAAAAATTGTATTGGAAAATCAAATTGTCCTTTTTAGTATTTTCGTCGCAATTTTGTTATATTTTCTCAACCCTAAACAATCCTTGGACTTCCACGAACATTTCAATACCAAAATTAGCCAAATCGGTTCAGCCGTTCGTGAGATCCTAAGCTTAGAAGGAACATAACATTGTGACACGAGAATTTTATATATGAGATTTATCAATCAGTTAATTATATAAAATCAATTAAGCCTTTTTCCTTTGAGACTAAGAGCTGACTAAAAAATATTTTCAACAAATTACAAGTCCTGTATTGTCTTTTGGTGAAGAGTAAAATTAGGAGTCTAGAATATCTATGAACTAAATTGAAAAAAATTATGATGACGAAAGCCTTCAAAGCTTTTATTGGAAAAACTGAAAGATATTCTTTTAAAGATAACGCATAAATTCTTGGCTGAAAACAAGTTTTTAGTTCGTTGTCATCTAATTATGAAGTATGATAAATTACTGCTGACAGTGTTGCTTCTTATTATTAGTAAACATTTATGCACACACTTAATTTTAATCACCGCAACTACACTCGCATAGCAATCAGCTTTTTGCCAGCGAACGCCAAATAATAATTAATAATTTCCCTGATTGACTTGACTGTTATGGCCAGTCGCTCACTAGGTGGAGCTTGGGTATATCTATTAATAACTATTTGAAGAGAACAGGGAACTACAGGAACTAAATGAGGTGTCTTGAATTGATAGAGAGAGAGAGATCTCTATCAGCGAATGCCATGACAAATTCTATAGAGATTGTTTTGAATTGATAGAGAGAAAAATCTCTATGAAGGTACGCCAAAACAAAATCTATAGAGATTTTCTCTCTCTATCAATTCAAAAATCAACGCCGCTGGGATTCCAGCTAAAAGTCTTGATAGAGATTGTTCTGGCGTTCTCTATCATAGAGAATGCCAAAACAAAATCTTTACCTTTTCTCACATTGTCACCATTTATGACCTCACATTGATCTCTAGCAATCTGTTATTTTTGGGAATTATCCGCCATTCCTCAAAAGAGAGACTTTCTAGCCTGTAAACGATTTTCAAAGTTGTGGGACGAATCAATTTCATTAAAATTCCCTATAGAGAGACTCATCGTCTCATTCATTAAATTCATATCAAGTAGAGATACAGGGCATTCAGGTGTTCACTATGTAAGTAGATCATGAATTCCCAATATTGATTATGCTCGCTCACTTTTTCTTCCTTATGAAGATAGTGTCCCATATTAGGTGTCTAGTTGGAGCAAAGGTCCTTTTTCTGCCTTATACACATACTAAATACTTCTTTATATTCCAGAGCTTCTATGGCCATGAGACTGACTCGCCAGACCTTAAAGGGCGCTTCACCATTTCTGCTGCACGGTCAAAAGGTTGCCACACCAACGCTCAAATTTCACAATCATTTTCCGCCCGACATGCAGACGTGAGTATTGTAAAAATCGTGATCCTTTAAGCGCAGTTTTTTGGAAGACTTTCTCAAACATTATCTTAAAATTATTTCCCTTTTTTCTGTACCTCCTTCTTACCCACAGTGACAAAAAGGATCACATATTGGAGCAGACCATGTTGGGCAACACTGGCATGGCCGATTTTGGGCCACCCATGAAACGCGGTCGCATTACTCCACCCACCACAGAACGTGTCATGCTTTATGTGCGGCAGGAGAACGAGGAGGTCTACACCCCGCTGCATGTGGTGCCCCCCACCACCATCGGCCTGCTCAATGCGGTAAGTCCAACGAATTCTGCTACTCTCTTTTTTTAATATGGAAAACCAACTTAAAACTTAAAACTCTAATAACTGCTGTAATTTTGTTCATTTTGGCTAATTGGTTATAAAACAAATATAAAAAATATATAAATAAAAAATTCTAAAACAAAATTGGTTTGTCTGTAAGTGCATAGACCAAAATGTTCAAATGCTAAAACCCCCAAAATAAAAAATAAAAAATTTTACAAATCAGCTAAAAGTGCTAAAAATTAAGAAGTTGAAAAGTTTTTTAATGCATATCAACTAAAAAATAAATCAAACAACATTTTTAAAACCAAATTCATTTTTAATCACATTAATCAATCAATACACACAACACACAGCATTAAATACTCAAAAAAAAAGATAAAAATAAATTGGTTAAAAATAAATCAATCCAAATTATAACAGAGAAACAAATTTGTAATCGTAGTTGAAACTAATTTATGCGCTGTAACCATGTCACATATATACTACTATAATATGTCTATAGTTTCAATATAATATCATCATTATCAAAATAAAAATAATAATAGTTAATGTGCTTCTTGTGTTGTGTTATCAATGTTGTAATAATTGTTTAAATCATCGTGCGCGAAAACTGCTGTTCAGGCTTGAGCAAAAAATTTACAAAGATAAAAAACACCCTCTATCACAAGCAAGTCGAAGGACATTTTTTTTTGGGACCATCCTAATACAAGTGAAATGCATTTTTGTCGTAACTTTGGATATTTTAGGCGAGAGTTTTTGGGGTATAAGATTACGAGAAAAAAAACTACAAAAAGACACCCTTTATTGCAAACAACTCCAAATAAAACGTTTTTTTCAAATAAATTAATTTTGTGTCGCAAAATTTGCGTATGGACCAGCGAGAACAGTTTTGAGGGATAAGAATGTGTAAAAAATTACAAAACGAAGAAACACTCAAAATTTATTTTGGAACAACCAAATCTAACGAAATTCATTTTTGACTTTGATAAGGGAAGCCATAGTTTAGGGGTCTAAGATTACGTAAACAAATTCAAAAAAAAACACTCTCTATCACAAGCAACTCAAACAACAATTTTTTTGGGACCGACCCTAATGCAACAGAAATTAATTTTTGACGTAACTTTGGTTTGGGAAGCGAGAGTTTTGGGGTCTATGAATACGTATCTTGTATCCCTCTGTTTTTATTTAAAGCAAAAATAAGTTGTTCTCCGTATTATGCCCTCCAGCTAGTGCCATTTGCTTTGAAAGTGCTCTCTCATAGAATATAGACTTTTTTCAGTCAGTCTCATAGTCTTCAATCATAAAATTTCTTTAGACTCAATCTTTAATATATTTACCGTATCAGGGATCAAAAATATTGCGAAAAAAAAATTACCCTCTATTACCAACGGCTCAAACAGAATTTTTTTTTGGTAGCACCCTAGTTCAACGAAATGCATTTTTGTCGTAATCTTTGGTATGGGAAGCAAGAGTTTTGAGGCCTATGAATACAGTATCTGGTAGCCCTTTAAGTTTTTATTTCTCTTTTTTATGGCCAAGGGTTATTCTTACTCTTCGTATTATGCTGTCCAGCTAGAATCTTTTGCTAAGAAAGTGGTCTTCCATTGAAAAGAGCTTTTTGTTAGTGATTCTCTAATCTCAAAGGCAATTTTTTTTTTGCTCAATCGAAAATACAAAAAAAGTCATCCTCCATTACAAGCATATCAGCATAAATTTTGTTGGGGCCCCCCTCAACGAAATGAATTTTTGTCGTAACTTTGATTTATTAAGCAAGAGTTTTGGGGTCTAAGATTACGTATATGATATCCCTTTAAGTTTTATCTCTTATTTAGAGGTTATCTTGTACATTGTAATACGAAGTCCAACTAGAACCTTTTGCATACAAAGTGCTCTCCCATTGCAGAGACCTTTTTGTCAGTGAACCCCTATTCTCCAATACTCTATACAGTTTTTTTAGCTACATTTTTATACATATGTCCCGATAAGAAACGAAACTTTTCACAAACGTTTCGTCCAAAGACACAAACTTCTCTTGTTTAAACAATAAAAATAAATGTTATTTTATTTTCATTCGATTGGATTTTGGTCTCGGAGAGTAGAGCTTTTGGTACCATTTCTTTTCGTACTCTGTATCGTGAGCGAATTCCTAGTCAGATTTTTAGACTGGTTTCAGACTTTGTTTGCCATATCATAAAAACAAAATTGGAACAAATTAAAATTCAGGGTTTTTCCTACTACTTTTTGGTTAGAATTTCAATCAATTTCAACAATTTCGTAGCTCGCCTTTAAACATATAACAAATGTAACGAACCGATCATGAAAAGTTTAATTTTTTTATGATGCTACTAAAAATTTCTCTTGTCCTAGAACCATTAGCTTTTTGAGTGCTGTCCTATCGCAGCAAGCTTTTTGTCAGTGACCTTCTAGATGATAATTTATTAGTTTAATTTGTCATGTTTTTGAAACAAAATAAAGTCAAACTTTCGGAGCGAGGTCTCGGAGCGAGGTTGTGTGCTTATCGGAAACATTTTATGACATAAGTATGGCCTGAAAGTGTCTTTCCTATTCATTTTATGTTTCTAGAAGTTCATAATTTTTGTGACTAGATATAAAAGGGTGGATAAATTTTTTCGGTTATAAAGGCTTTCAACTATGTTGATTCTTTGCGTCACTCTAAGAAATTAAAAAAAAAAAAATGTCTTAAAGGATTTTTCGTTTTTGTTATTTCTTGAATTTTATAATTTATTAGGACTAGATAATAGGGTGGGTACATTTTTCTGGTCATAAAGGCAGTCGTGATTTTGATTCTTTGAGTCACGTCTAAGCAATTTTTAAAAAATTTGCCTTGAGGGGTTTTTCCTTCTTTTTTTTGTTGTTTCTAGAATTTTATAAATTTTATGACTAGATATTTAGGAGTGGATCAATTTTTTTCGGTATAAAGGCATCTCAGCGATTTTGATTCATTGGGTCATTCTAAGCAATTTTGCCCGGGAAATTATTGATCTAAAACTCATTTCGAATCGCCCTCTTTCTCAAAATAGGATTTTAGAAACTTTTTCAAAAATCGAATAAGTTCTTCCATATACAAGGCCTAAAAACGCTATTTACCCTCTAACCAAATGTGTATTTTGGGGTTTTTAGGGTAGAAGAATCCATTTTTGAGCTCTATTTTAAATTTTTGGCGTTCGCTAAGGGCCTTACAACTTTTTTTTGGCCCCATACAAACTGACGCCCTACTTTATAAAAAGCTTAACTTGACTGACAAAAAAAGCAACAATATTGATTTTTTTTATGATCTTACAATATTATTTAAGCAGCTAAGACCCTTCGTTTGCTTACGGAATGATTTTCCATTGCAGAGATATTTTTGTCAGTGAAAAGCTGCTGAACATACCAAGTACAGTCGAACTTCCCTATATACGTACTCGATCTACATACAATGAATTTTTTTCCTTAGTTTATATTGCTTATTCTTCCAATAAAGAATTTCTACATAATGACCCAAAATTCTACTTCCGTTCGAATTTGTTATTTCCGCCCAATGCTCCGACCAGGAGTGAAGCATATTATGAATTCGATTTATGTTTTTTTGTATAATTCGCTGTAGGGAAGTATTGAGCGGTAAAACAATTTCAAGGTTGTCGCAAAAATATAGTTTAGATTGTCTCAAGATGGTGTAACCATATTATTTTTACTAGCATACTGTATTTTCTCCCAAGAAATAATGCTCAACATAGTGAACCAAAATTGGACTTCCGTTCATAATTATGCTATAGGGGGAAATTTAACATTAAAAATAATTTTAAGGATTATCGCAAAAGGTTAGATTAGCGGCTTAAGGGTGTTGCAGAAAGAGAAATTTAATTCTCTTGAGATTATGCTAATATCTGTAGATATGTTATTTTTGAGACTCATTTTCCAACTCGCCCTTATATTCCAATCATAGCCTGGTCCAAACTCGCATCGGGTGTTCACATAGACGCTGCCGAATGCTTACTGATAGCATTCAGCTATTTGTCGCTTACTACATTAACACATTTACATTTAAGTGTGTTCTCTTTTCAAACACTTTTAGGTTAAACACTTCAAAAAACACAAAACAAAGTTAAAGATAAAAGCAATTTAGACATTTTGAGCAGTTTTATTTTTGTTTCAAATTGGCTAAAACAAAAGAAATGAACAAAATTACACACACGAGTTATAAGAGAAATATTGTAGTGTTTTTTTTTTATAAACAAAAGAAACAAAAACAAACATAACAAAAGAAAAAAAACAACAGAAGACAAAACAAAACATCATATTTCTCTCGTTTCTCAATTGCAGATTGAAAACAAATACAAAATCTCAACAACGAGCATAAATAACATTTATCGCACAAATAAGAAGGGGTAAGTAAGCATATAAGAAGAAGAAGAAGAAAGGCAGTGCCACACACACACTCAAACACACACAGACACAAACACAAAAACAGTTACACACTGCACTACACACACAGCAAACAGCTTTTGTCCAAGTGCAAGCAAGCAACTCTCTCTCATTACAACTCATTAGCATATAGCAAAACGGTTTTTGTTTTTGGTTACTGGTGCTTACTCCCTCTTACGCCCACACTTTAAATGCAATCAATGACTAACAACTGTTCAACTGTTTATGTGTTTGTGTGCTAACTAATTACTGTACTATATAGCTAATATGCAAACCATATATCTAAGACTCAAACCTTATGCTCACGCTTTGCTTTTCTCTTTTTTTGGCCAACGCTCTCTTTGCAGGATTACTGCGAAAATTGATGATGATATGATCAGCTACTACTGCAATGAGGATATATTCTTGCTGGAAGTGCAACAAATAGAGGATGATTTGTATGACGTCACGCTGACGGAGCTGCCCAATCAGTAGACAGACGGGTAGTAGTACAGTGAACACAAATTAATGTGCACACAAAACTATGCGCTAAGCGTGTGTTGTGTCAATAAACTGGAACAAATGCAATTTTGGGCGAGTTTTCTGGCACAACGCACGTCCGGCGCATTGGATTCAATAAGCCATTTTCCATAAGCTATAAGTTAATTATTAGTGGATTTTTTCAAACATATAATTTTGCTACAACGAGTTTGATTTAAAAAAAAAAAAAATATAGTAGTGTTTAGCAACAATGAGATTACATACAATTTTGTCTTTTGTAATAACTATATATGTATATTGTTTAAGCCTTATTGTAATATGTTATAATCTTTTTTATATATATAATATATATGTATAGACAGCTGTATGTTTATATGCCTAAATTTTTGATACATCTGTCCAGATTAAATTTAAGTTTTATTTACTGCTGCTATGCTAGACCTTAGGTCCCTTAGAGAAGTAATTATATATGCAACTATCAAAAAACTGTTTGTCCCTTCCCCCTACACACTTTTTGTATGTACTTTGTGCTTAGTATATAGACAAAATTTACTAACTTTACTCAAATTTTTGGCTTAAGCGTTTTACTTGTATTTGTAAATTTTTTTATACGGAATTACACACACAAAAACTAAAAAAAAAACAAGACATTTTTTTAATTAGGATCTCTTAAAACAAAAAAAAAAAGTAAAGAAAACAAATTTGTTTTTTTGTACCAAGTTTGCTTCCAATATCCAAAACAAATCAACAAAAAATAAATATATAAACGCTATAAATTTAATATTTTAAACCTAAGTAAGCACTGCAATAATAAAAAAAAACATGTTGATAAAAATATATAAAATTAAGACCGTAATTAAGACAAAAGCTTAAAATTTAATTGTGTGCATTTGTTGTAAAACAAAAAAAATCTACAAAAATAATCAACAGCCAAGTTGATTCAAAACTAATCGGAATAAAACTTAAAAAATTAAATAAAAACTACTTATAAGGTAGCAAGACAGCACCACAAAATGATGAGTTAGAACAACAAATATTAAATATATATATAAAAACTATATATATATACACTTATATAAAATACAAGTACTTATACATACCATATAATACCATATAGAGCGTTTACAATCTTTGTTTGCCATAATTAACAGCTTAATTTTTAATTTTGATTATGAAAAATGTTTTGTGTACAATTTTAGTAGAATTCAAGCAATTTATAAGACATAATTAACTCCAATTAATACTCCGCATTAATTATGCGTTTTAATGCTCAATTTCATCGTAATTCTTTTTAATTTTTCTTCTATCTAATTTGCAATATTTTTTCTCTACTTTTTTTACTAAAAAAATTCACTTAAATGCTCTTTTTATTTAACTTTTTCCCGGTGTTGTACATCACAATTTGTTTTTAGTTTTAGTTTAGTTATAGTTGCATAATCTTTAAACATAAAACATAAAATATAAAAACAAAAAAAAACAGATAATCGAATATCTTGCCGACATGTTATAAATCTTTATGTTTAGTTTTAAATTGTAAGTTTTATGCTCTTTATTATATACAATATATATGTATGTACTCGTATGCATACATATACAATATATATGTATATGTTTAGAAAAGCAAATAATTTATTTCTTGTTACTGTTGGAAACAATTCCGCAAAAAATAGAAAAAAAAAACAAAAACAAAAAGAACAAACTGAACAAACAAATCGAACAAGTGAAATTCATATATGTGTGTAACTTGATAAATGTTTAAAAACAATTGTACAATAAAATAATAATAAATACAACAAATTTTAATAAACAACAATTGGTCAAAAGTGTTTTATTTTAGGTAGGCAAACGTTTTAAATTAATTGAATGGAAGTTCATGTTGTATGGCAGCAAATCGCCATTTTATTAGGGCCGCCGCAAAGTATGCTACATTTTTTTGTAATGCTTCGTGCAACAGGCAGCTTTTGTCATTTAACACGTTTTCTATGCTGTTTGCTGCAAATTGCTTTGTAACTAAGCCGACGATTCTACTTGATTAGAAAAAAGTAACTACAGTGAACATTCACAAGCTTGAACCAAATGATTTAAGGAGGTAAAGACTTCAGCCGAGTTCCCATGTGTTTCCTATGGAGGACAAATGACTCGATTATCTCGGGAACGGCTGAACCAATATAAGCCAAATTTTGCATTCGTTTAATGTAGCCCAGTTAACGAACATAAGGTGCAGGATATTAAGAAAAAACAAAATTTACAGTCTACGTTACGTTTTTGTCGATTTTGAAGACTTTTTTAATTGATATCTCCCTCTCCACATCAAAAACAACGTATGCATTTTAAAATTCTCTCCATAGCGTTGATGCCACCATTAAAATAAAAAAAAAATGAGACATGTTGCTTTAGTAGTTTAAAAAATTACTGGGCAAACGTTTAAAAATATTATTCTTTTCAGGAGAAGCAAAAAAACAAGAAGCCTAACTTTTTATACTCATACTTGTACGCATACTATCTAATTTTAAAGCTAAATTTCGACAACTTCTATTTATCAGAAAAATGTGTGGTTTGTTGCATTCGATTATAAATTTAGTCTATATTAAAAAGAAATGATGAAAAAGAGAATAGATATTTTTTTTCTGAAGGACCTCCCCTAAGAGATGATGCTAATTTTTGCAAATTTCTAAAAAAAGAAGGAAATAAATGAAAGTAAAACAAAATATCTTCTAGCTGAAAATTCACAGGGGTTTTGACGCACGAGAATAACTTCGAAGTTATCGACTAGTTTAAATATCTTGGTTCCTACATCCACGCGACGAACGAATGCTTAATCGATACAAAAGAATGCATTAAATCTGCGAACTCAACATCCTTCAACGTTCCTCAAGTCACGCCTGATCAGTAGAGCCCTTAAACTCCGGATGCATTAAAAAAATTATCCGACCAAAAATAAATTTCAGATGTGAGATGTGGACTCTGAGGAAATCAGATATAGGTCTCCTAAAGAGAACAGAGAAAACTTTTTTACGAGGAATTCTCGGTCTAACGAAAAGCTACGGGAAATATTTATCGACAAAAGTCTTGCTGCCTATATCAAGGCACAGCTCAATGGGGCGGATATGCTGTGAGAACGCAAAACCTAATTTTGAGAAAAAAAAACGTGCTTTAATCAACCATATAAAAGCAGAGTAGTTGGGTAACCCCGAGCACATTGGATAAATGGAGAGAAATTTGATATGGAAAAAATTAATTGTCTTAAAGTGGGAGGAAGCTGCAAAGGATAGAGTTTATTGGAGAAATATTCTTCGAAAGGCTAAAGGTGAACTATAGCTGTAGCGCTAAGAATGATAATTGCATAAAAGGTTAACCTTAAAAAGAAAAACGTTTTAAACAAAACTATGGAAAAAATTATGAATTTCGTTACTTCTTCAATTAAAGTTTTATGGAATCTATTATAACATAATATATGCGTGACATAATCAACGCATATTTTGAATTCACATATAACATGGCATTACTATATCCTTTAAAGCACCCTGGCTGATGTTCCTATTGCATTAATTTAAAATTTTTAAATTTCAGATCGAACAATGATATACAAAATTTTCTCTTATTTCCGGAAATTTGGCTCTCTGAACGTTCTAATTTGTTAACGTTCACTGTATTAAAAAAATAAAATCCTTATTTTATTTAAATAATTGTGTATATTTCATAACTTTATAACTCTAATGCGAAGTGCAAGTTCTTTTTTAGGGATATAATGAAGTTTCTTAACATAACAAAAAGTATTTTACAAATGAACTTTATACCAGGAATCGTAACTATTATAATTTCTAAAATAAAAATAATCCAAATAACACTGTCCAACAGTGATTTAGAACTTTTCAAGCGACCTAGTGTACGTTGTAGGTCTTGACGAGTAGATCACGATAGTGTGTTTCAAAATTGTCTAACACCCCAAAATCGGAAGTTATCGCTTAAAAACCGTTTTTCGGGTACTGCGATCACTCCCACTATCACAACGTCGCCATTTTTCAACCGATAAATTTTTAAGTTACAACGCTTATTGTAAACAAGAAAATTAAATTTCCATCGACAAAAAAAAATGTTTTAGATGGATAATTCGTTTGTTCATGAAGATATCGTAACCAAATTTAGAATAATGCTTAAGAACAATAAAAACTTACAAGTGCCAAATTTGGTCGCAATATTTTAAAAAACAAACGAAATACAACAAATTTTGTTAAAAAATCGATTTTTTGACCGATCGTTCCTATGGAAGCTATATGATATAGTCAACCGATTTTGTTCAAATTTGGCACATTGCCTAAGTGCTCTAAAAAATTTCAAAACGCCAAATTTCAACAAAATCGGTTGACTATATCATATAGCTCCCATAGGAACAATCGGTCAAAAAATCGATTTTTTACACATTTTTTTTTGTCGATGGAAATTTAATTTTTCTTGTTTACAATAAGCGTTGTAACTTAAAAATTTATCGACCGATTTTAATAAACCATGACTTTTCTTACTCGGCATTGATATTTCTTTAAGATTAAATGTAAAAAAGTAAAGGTGTTTTAATAAAATGTTATATAAAAATGACTTCAAAGTGTGAAAATCGAATAAAAAAGTGTAAATCTTAGATAACTTTTAAAAAATCTCGTAGTTGCTTTGTATAAAGTATAAACAAATATATATCATCTTCTTCTTTCCAAAGCCGTAAAGCAATCGAAAATCGGTTGAAAAATGGCGACGTTGTGATAGTGGGAGTGATCGCAGTACCCGAAAAACGGTTTTTAAGCGATAACTTTCGATTTTGGGGGTGTTAGACAATTTTTGAAAAACACTATCGTGATCTACTCGTCAAGACCTACAACGTACACTAGGTCACTTGAAAAGTTCTTTGATTTTTTTCAATTTTGTAGGACAGTGTAATTAATAATTCTTAGTTTTTTTTTTTTTAAATTTCATCCAAATTCACGCTAACCATGGCATTAGACCCCTTTGTCAAAAAATGGCCAAATTAAAAATTTTTCCTTGTGGGATCCTTTATCGGATATGAAAAGATGTTAACATCACAAAAATACGTGAATCATTGAAATTTTAAAATTAAAATTACTTAATAAATTTTATTTTCAATTTACGTGGCTGGATATAGTGAACACCCGTTATAGTGAACAGGCCTTGCAATAATTAGTTCACTATATTCAGACACGACTGTAATTCAAATATTTTTATTTCAAAATAGTAATTTTCAAATAATATTTATATAACTGGTTCAATTCCATTATTTTTTGTGAAATTATTTAAGGACATTTTTGGCGTCGATGAAAAGGATTTACCTAACAAAAAAAATGCCAATCAAGGATATAAACCCCTTTTTGTAATTTTTAAAATAAAAAATGCTGATTAACTTTTGCTTTTTATTTACAAATTGCGGCATGATTCGAATTTTAAAATTATTCAATAAAAATTGCCCAATAATTTTAAATTTAAATATAAAAATTTGAAAAATAATAGTTATTTCGCAATTTTTAAATACAAATTTACATTTAAATATTATTTCATATTTAAAAAAAACAAGAGTTAAACTGGCATTTTTTTTTATAAAAGTTAAAAATAAAAATGTATTCTTATTCCAGATAATCCTTTCATAAATATGATATATAGTAGCTTGCACTTTAATTGATTTTTTGAGCCTCATATCCCTTATGTACAATTCCAGTTTTATACTGATCTTAACTCCTTAATGTGATATAACCCAAATATTGTAAATTTTAGGTTTATTACGTGTGCCTAAATTATGGCAATGCTCGTAAAAATTAATTAAATTTTCTACATTTATAATTAACGCCTATATTTTATTTAAACATAATTGAGGCTCTGCATTGAAGGGTGTAGATTGTTTCTTCTTTAAACCTGTAAAACCCAATTAGAAATTATTTGCAGATATCTTAAAAAATGTATACTTCAGATGTTCTAGACAGAACCTTAAAACTAATTCTCTATAGAGCTATACATAAAATTAGTTAAGATCACTCCACTTTTTCTAATCAAAAATTTCTTAAAACCCAAATTTATTGTAATATCAACATCAACATACATACATATATTTTTACCTTATCCCAAATATAAAAAACTTTTATACGATTTAAATGTAAACATTGCAATTTTTTTGTTTTTATAAATTAATATCAATGGTTAATACAAAAAAAAATGTATCAATGAATCAGTTAAGATAGTGCTGGAAGGATGGTCTAAACTGG
The DNA here is from genome assembly GCA_037043745.1 of Chymomyza amoena. Classification (NCBI taxonomy): domain Eukaryota; kingdom Metazoa; phylum Arthropoda; class Insecta; order Diptera; family Drosophilidae; genus Chymomyza; species Chymomyza amoena. Next base: position 105,836 of record JBAMAX010002180.1, on the reverse strand, counting down.
TTTGAACAATGAAAACTAATTTATGAAGTTCGTATTAATTTCAACTACAGATAAATAAGTAAATAAACTGAAGCTTACTTAAACAAATATTTATAAATATACATAAAAAACTACGGGGGGCTCACCTCTAAAATACCCTATACGCAACAAACAAAGACTTTCAATTGTAAAGCTTAAAAAAATAAGCAAAAAATTTGCATCGACTTGAAATTAAACCCGCTTTTAGGCTTTAAAGTCAGTAAAGTGATTAAATCTGGGGAAATTTTTTAATTTTTATGGTCCGATTTTAATGAGGGTTAGTACTTTGTTTTGATAAATATTTATTTTATTGGCAACCAACCGATACAAAAAGGTAATGATCCATAATTGAGTAAGAATTAATCGCTAAACATAAAACATAATAATTACTTATACTAATTTAACTACTACTTTACAAATATTTTTATTTTACACATTATTTTCCCTACAAAGAAAAGTTAAAAACAAAGTTTGCCTATGCAGCTCTCTAAGATTTGGACGTTCAAGAAGACGGAAGTACGAAAATTTCGATCAATTTAACTTGTTCTTCTGTAGGGAACTTTGATGACTCTTCGAGGTCTTCTGCTCTATATAACGTATATTTGCATAAACTTAATAGCTTACCTTAAAAAAATTCAAAAAATCCCATGTGCCTACCCAGGGATTTTAATTTCTTCCCCAACGCCTATTTAATTATGCAAATGATTTCCCACCTAGCTTACACTCGTTACTTTAGAGTATCAAAACGTCGAGTCTTTGAAGCTAGTTTCTTTACTCGCTACTTCTGTCGCAGCTTGACATGCATAGCAGCGGAATCTCTCGCTACGCTTTTGGTCTCTGTTTCTGTTCTCTGTTTTGTGCTTTGCATTTTCATTCATTCATCGGCGTCGAAGACATTCAAACGTCGAGACGGGCGCTCAAATTCCGCATACGCCCCGTAGCCGTTGCTTGACTGACCAGTTTTCTCACTCAGTTGTTGTTTACTGTTTACTACGCTTTGTTGTAATAAGTTTTTGTTTGTTTGCATCGTTTTTGTTGTAACGTCTGGCTTTCAAGCATTTGATTTAATTTTTAAGTTAAAAAAAAAACAATATTTAAAAAAATGTGCAAATATTTACGCGCCGGCTTGAACTAAAAAAAAAACTGTACACAAAAGTTGGCGTTGATGAGTGAGTTGAGTGCGCGACCGTAAAGATAAAACCCTGATGATCTCAAATGTCAGCACAGATAACGAAATACTTTTCAAACTAGGCGGATAACCCAAAAAAAATAAAGAAACCATGCCCAGTCGGCGACCATTTGCAGTCACTGTCGGTTGTTGTGTAGTTTTCACAGAAGTTGAACTTGTTGCAACTTAAGGAATTCCAAGCAGACAATTTTGTGAGAGTGTCTCGTTTTTAGAAAGTCTCTTGGAAAGTGCATTTTAACAGCTTATTAGATAGTAGTTGATAGTTTAACGCTTTAATGCAGAATTTATGCAGTTGAAATATTTTCAACGCTAATAAAAAGTGTGAAATACGATCAGAAAAACTATAAAAATCGGGGTGTCAAATTGTGCAGAAGTACAAGGTAAGTTTTTACTGATAATATATACTAATGTATTAAGCTTATTATATTAAGTATGTATAGAGAATATCCGGGCCCCGGGGGAAATCTCGGATCCGGGCCACTATCAATTTTCCTTAATTCATGAAAACACGTATAATTGTTGAAAAGTGTGAGATCAACATAAAGAAAAGAAATCCTTTCTGAGAGAATTGATGATTTGATGAAATCACTCTCGAAAAAAAATCCTCGAGTCCGGGACCCTCCGGGGTTCTGGGCCCTTGGGAAAAAGTCCCCGAACCCTAAGCTACTTTTAGCTTATCAGCTACACTACTTTTTATTTAAATAATATTTTTATACATGCCACTTAGGCATAAAAAAAAATATATCTAATCAAGTTCGTTTCGCTGTATTTTATGGTTGCTCTTTCACAGTCGTTTGTACGGAAACTCTGAACAAATATATATTCAAAAATTTAACATTCGAAAAAGCCAAAGTTTTTACATTCTCCTTAATTCTTCAAAAACCTTAGAGAAGCTTTCTTTTTGGGATATATATTTTTTAAAAATACATTCACCATGTATAAATATATATTGGCGCAAATAAGTAAAGCGTGCTACTTTTTTCCCGACCTTCTCCGATTTTGATGATTCTGCGAATTGTATGGCTCAAAATATTGTAGAACATTGGGAATCATTTTAAAGTACTGGTAAAAAAAAAACGATTTTTGTGGTCACATCCTAAATATCTGGAGACGGGGTCATAATCTCATCGTTACTTTTGAAGTTGATCTTAAAATCTCAAAACGAACAATAATGTCTTGTTTGAACTTATTATCTTTTGATTTCGAAAAGTTATGCTTATTTTCAACGATAATAGTAGGTTTCACTGGAAACTTCCTATTACTTTTATTTCATTAATTATTATTTACTAGATTCACTTTATTTCTGAACCAGATTCTAAATAAATTATGACGAAAAAAAATCGAAATTGGTTTACTTAAAAAATATAAACCATTTTCTTTCAAATATATGTTTACTTAATTTCAAAATTTTAGCTTTCATTCAAAAACAATGAAATTATTATTTAATAAATTCAATTATTGTCTCAATCTGATTTTAAATAAAATATTAAGAAGAATAATGAAATTTGACTGCTTAAAAAATATTAACCATTTTCTGTTAAATATATATTAATTTAATTTAAAAATTTTAGCTTCCATTCAAAAATAATATATAATATAAAAAAAATTAATAAATAACAAATAAAATCAAAACCAAATTTAACTATATTTGATTATTGGATTTATTTAAACCTAATTCTCTAAAAAAATTTTTTTTAATTTTTAAATTGTAATTCAAAATAAGTTTATTTTCAAAAATTTGCCGAAAATTACGAAAAATTGTATATGAACGGATAAATAATGATAATAATAATAATCAAATAATAAATAAAAAAATTAATAAATAAAACCAAAAAATTTAACTATATTTTTTTGTCGATTATTGCATTTATTTAAGTATAATTTTTTATCGTTTTCATTCCTTGAAAAATTAAAATTCACTTACACAAGCTTTACAGCAAAATACTGTTAAAGAAAATATATTTAAACTTTTAAATTTACACTCAAAATACATTTTTTTTTTTCAAAAATCGGCTGAAAATGTACGATAAATTTTATATGAATGGAAAAATATTACAATAGATAAAAAAAGACCAAACCGTTAAACAAACTGACAAAAGTATGCTCCATATATAGCCGATCGGAAATCTAATTATTTAAAGTTTAGTAAAAATTTCTATCAAAGTCAGTTTACTAAAAGAGTTATTTGTTCCAAAGTACATGCACTTTATTGCAATCTCTTAAACAGGTTATTTCGAAATATTTTTAAGTCTGTACCATGACACTATTTTTTTACTACGGATAGGAGTAAAACATGTCGAGGAGAAACAATTTTTTTTAAATTTGTAAATTAGAGTTATCGATATTTTTTAAAAATTTGTCTTTTTTTATAATTTCGTAAACAAGTTTTTTTTTCGAAATATTTTGAAATCCGTTTCAAGAAAATATTTTTACCTATGGAAATGTGCAAAACATGTTTGAGGATTAACACTAATTTTTTTTTAAGTTTTCAACTATTGTTATTAGATATTTTTTAAAAATTCGCTTAATTTAAATTTAAGTTCTTTTTAATTGAAAATTGTTTTCATTCCAATACATGACTAATTTAGATTACACAAAAATATAAAAATATCAAATAAGAAAAATCCCTTTCATGAAAGAATTTTTGGACTGCATTTTCGGAAATGAGTAAAATATCTTGAGTATACCAAAATATTTGAAAATTTGTAAACTAGTGTTTATTGAGATTTTTTAAAAATTTGCTTAATTTAAATTAAAATTTTTTTAATTGAAAATCTTTATCACAACAAAATTATTAAATTAAATTACACAAAAAAATTACAAATTCAAAAATAAACAGGCATGTGGCTATTGATAGCACCCGAAACGAAAACGATTCGAACTCAGTTGAAATCTAGAACACCATTCGTCGGTATGCACTAGTTATGACTTTGCAAAACGAGTCGACTCTTGTCGGAATAGAAATCTTAAACACCTTTCATTTCGATTCCGACAGTTTTTATCGGAATAGAAATCTAGAACATGCCTGATAGCTTGACAAAAAAAATTTACCTAAAAAGTTGCCCTATTCACTAGCAGAAATAATTACAGATTTTATCGTTTAGAACTCCATAAATCAGCAAATTTTGAATATATTACTTATTTTTTAAACAATATTTAAATTTGTTTGTTTTTCCTTAACTAAAGCAATATTTTTCTCTACTGTTCATATTTTCTATCATTTCCAATTATTTCCTGGTTCTGCTTATTTCTTTGTTTTGCGCAATTTATTTCCTGAATAGTTTCATGCTGAGTCTTCAACGCTTTTTATTAAAATTGTTCATATTGTACCTTTCACTTTTTGGGCTACCCGCCTGTAGCAGTTTTTAATTTTTTCTAATAAAATCCGAATTCCATTATTTTTTCCAACACTTTTTCTTAAGCAGCTTTTATATTCACAACTTATAATTTAATGGATAATCGTGCTCCGAAATAGTTTTCGATTTATACTGAATTCAAATTAAAATGCTTAGATCGATTATAGCAACGCAAAAATATCGATTCAAATATCGGTTAACGTCACCATGTTCTTTATTTTGAACGCCTGTAGAAGTTGTTAATTTTTTCCTCAAAAATTTATGCCAAGTGATCTTTTATAATGGATACATCATGCTTTTTCTTTTTTCATATGCCACCCCCTAGATTTTCGCAGAAGATTTCCATTATTTTTTCCTAAACTTTTTCTCAAGCAGCTTTTATAATAACTCCTTATAATTTAATGGATAATCGTGCTCCGAAATAGTTTTCGGTATATACTGAATTAGAATTCAAATGCTTAGATCGATGCAAAAATATCGATTCGAATATCGGTAACCATCGCCGTGTTCTTTATAACGTTTAACATCCCAAACATTTTCCTTACTTTAAAAAAACTTTCATAAAAATATTTTTCAAAAAAAGGTAGATTGTTCCAATCCGTCTCTTGGGAAAAGTAACTTTTCGAATACGCTTGGCAGCCCTGATATATTCAATTGTGGCAAACATTTCAAATCGAATTTGTAATTCTAATGACGTCTTGACTTATGACAGCCTCATAAAAAAATCAATGGACTGACAATTTCAATTATAATTTATGCACATTGCAACACTTTCGAATATTTGCTTAAGTCTAGTCAATATTTACAACTTTAATTTCGAATCAATTAGATTCAATTTAAAAAGGGTAAAAAAAAGCGTAGATTGTGGCGCATGTCACAGCTTTATAGAGTATATATAGTATATAATACGTATATCTTTAAATTAAAAGCTGCATTCTACTGGGGTGCACTCTTTATATAATTAAAACTGTCGCCGGTTCCAAAAGGCACGCGATCTTTGTCAATCCAAAACTTTTACTAATAGCTCCCAGGCGTTAATAACAGTAATACGATTATACCTATAAAAAAACTAACAATGATACTTATAATTTAGTGACGTCAGATGAGTTGAGTCTATTATTGCAGGCAGCTTTTTAAAAAAAATATGCTTCACATTTCGTGCACAATAAATTCACAAAATCTATGAGAATTATCTAATAATTTTATTTATTTTAATGTTAAATAATTGCTGCTTGTATAAATATTTGATGTAATCAACAATGTGTAGGTATATATTTCAACAATCCGTCAAATTACTTTTCAAACTTCTTAATTAAGTTTTAAATAAATATGCAATAGAACTAATATGCAATAATGGCCGAAAAGGTTTAAAACGCGCTTGGAAATTGCTTAATGGGACTTTTAATGGAGTTCGTTTAAAGTTAATAAACAAATTTTAGGTCAAAAGTGCAGTTGAGGCAAAAAGAAAATACGGTGATAAATTAAATGAAGTAATATCGTCAAATTCGGCAAAGTGCTTAGGTAAAGGGTGATTCATTAAGACCTTTTTTATCAATAGGGATTTTCGTGTGGATCACGCGTGATCCATGACAGCTTTCAAAGGCTGTCAATCATCATGGAAAGACTTACACCCGAACAACGTTTACAAATTGTACAATTGTACTACGAAAATCAGCGTTCTGCAAAGAATGTTTTTCGTGCGCTGAGATCGACTTATGGTCAACATAATCGACCCACCCAGACCCACAATTCGTAACACCATCACCAAATTTGAAACCCAGTATTCATCGTTTGATAATACACGACCAAATCGACCACATCCAGCACGTAGTGAAGCGAATATAGCGGCGGTAGCTGACAGCTTTCACGATGACCGTGAGGAATCATTCGGCGCCGATCGCAGCCGGACACGGTGTCCCATTGTCGTTCTTCCTGGGATCTGACTATCTTTGTAATCTCCGAAACTAATCTTGCAAAGGTCTTGCTGCATCCGGAAAAGATGAAGAGATAGGTAGCTCTGATTTTCTACCACACTAGTCCGCCCTTCGTCTTCCTTTCATGCGTTTTTTTTAGGCCCAAATACAAAAAAATTGGAAACCAGAACTTCCGCGAACTTTTCCGTGAGAGGGAGCAAGTAACTCAATTATGAACACCACATGTTCCAAAAGTGTCCGTGAGAGGTAGTAAGCGAAAAAATTTATACAAGTCAACTTTTAAAAACTGTCGCAAGAGGGCGCTACCCAAAAAAAAAAATAGGAACACGGCAACTCTTATAAACAGTTGTTCCACTGTTTCCAAATGTTTCTCGGCTTGAAAGCATACAAAATTCAACTCAGGCAAGAATTGAAGCCGAATGACCTTCCTGCACGTCGCCGTTTTAGTGAATGGGCTCTTGGTAACATCGATGATGATCCGTTGTTTTCAAAACCAAATTTTTGTTCAGTGATGAGGCTCACTTTTGGCTCCACGGCTTCGTGAATAAGCAAAATTGCCGTATTTGGGGAGAAGATTAACCCGAAGAGGTTCACCAGCTGCCATTACATCCATGAAAAACAACGGTTTGGTGCGGTCTGTGGGCTGGTGGAATCATTGGTCCGTATTTTTTTAAAAATGAGCAAGGTGCGAACGTTACCATCAATGGCGCAGGCTATCGGACCATGTTAACGGACTTTTTGCAGCCTAAATTTGGTTCCAACAGGATGGCGCTCCGGTCCACATTGCCAATTAAACAATGGCTCTATTGCGAGGTCAATTTGGTGAGCGATTAATTTCACGTACGGGACACGTACCTTGGCCGCCAAGATCGTGCGATACCACACCGCTCGACTTTTTTCTTTGGGGTTACGTAACGTCAAAAGCTTAGGTGGACAAACCAGCAACGATTGATGCCTTGGAAGCCAACATTGGACCTTCAGGATGGACCATTTAAAACGCAGTTGCGGCGATCATTTGAACAAGATTATTTTTAAAAAGTAAATGCCATAAAATATCCTTTCGAAATCATAAATAAAAATCCCATCATTCCTTTGAAATTTGCATTTGCCAAATCATTAAAAAAAAAGGTCTTAATGAATCACCCTTTATCTACTACAATTTCTGATCAGTCAGCAATTGTCAGTCATTGCACACCGGGGACGAGCACTGTCGGCTACTCATACAGTCAAAAGCCGAACGCTATACGAAACCGCAGCTTGCTGCTGCTGAGAGAGGAAAGAGAGCCTTATGTAGGATATTCCTGTAAAGTACGTCTAGCACACTCCCAGATGTATTTTTGACGTTCTTCCGATAAACCTGCTAACTCTCAAAACTTTTTTTTTATCGAACTTTTCTTTGGGAATAAGCTAAATTTAAATCTAAAAAGCTTCTACATACCAAATTTAGTTTTAATAATTTCCTTAAAAAAAAATGGCGAATAGGCGCGCCCAACTTTGACTTTATGATTTAAGTCTTGAGATCAACACTCTATGCTTTACTCAGATAATTCTTCTTCTAATGTCTTGTTACTCCTAGTGGAGCATAGGGCCATACTCATACTCATTACTCAGTTAATACAGCGTGTTTTTTTTAGAGGTTCACAATCCTGTTCTATCTGACAATCAGCTGATAGTTGCTTTTCCTTGAATTTGTTTTGACATTTTATTAAGGGTATATATTCCGATTATCTTGGATATTCCGATTATCGTTTAACCTTTAGACGTGATCTTCATCTTGGGGCACTCAGTTCCTCGTAGTGTGTTTTTTATGAAAAAAATAATTAAATTTGAAGTTCATCTAGGTCTAGGGTTAACCATCATTTGATATTAATCGAAAGACTTTTTATTTCCCGCAAGCCAACTGAAGCTGTAGAAGTACAGACCCCCAACTTTGACTTTGTGATTCAAATCTTGAAATCAACTCTCTACTAAATCGCTTTACTGAAATAATACTTTGTGATTATCGCAAAGCCCTAGATCTGTTCTTTATCTTAACCGTGGGGCACTCGTAGTAAAAAATAATTAAATTTAAAATTTACCTAGTTCTAGGATTAACCATCATTTAATATCAATCGAAAGACGTTTTATCTCCCTCATTCCCCATGGAAACTAAGCCTAAGTCTTTGAAATTATAGAAATTAAAGTGCTTTAAAATTATTTGCGAGAGGATGGGGCATAGTCTACTGACATAAGGAATCAAAATATCATGTTCGATTATGCCAGATCTAAGGCATTCCCAGGCGCTCATATAGACAGTCGAACAGACTGGTATAGATAAAATTTATTTTATCTTCCTGAACATTGTCTCTTTCCTTTTATTGCAGAATATAACCAAATCCGAAAAAATTATTTTTTGCCCAAAATAATATAAATAGCTGACCAATTTGGGAACCCTAAAAAATTATTAACAGAAGACTTTTAGGTTTTTGGAAGTACTCGTAATGCCTATTTAAATTTTAACTCCAATATCGGTACAGCATACAATGAAAAACAACTCCGAAAAAGTTTGTTTTTAGCGTATATACAGTAATCCGATTTAGGAACCCCAAAAAATGATTAACAGAATTATACCCTTAAGACTTTTGGATTTTTTGGAATTACTTGTAATGCCCCTATGGTAGGATACAGGATATAATGAAAAACCAACTACGTAAATGTTATGACTATAAGTTAACCAATGGCCGTCGGTGGCTTAAATGGTAGCGTACTCGCCTCTAAAACCGAAGGTCGGTGGTTCGATTCCCCGCAGTAGCACTGGTGCATTTGCCTAGCACTGGCATCGCTAGCTCAAAGACGCTATTTGCCATGAAAGTCTCTATTAATTAAAGACACCGCCGTTCGGAGTCGGCTATAAACTGTAGGTCCCTGTTCTGTTCGAACAGTTATTAATAGAGATCCCCTATGCCCCTCCTCCAAGGGGTCTAACAGGGAATTATATATATATATAAGTTAACCAATATGGGAACCCTACAAAATGATTAATAGAATTATACCTCTAACGCTTTTAAATTTTTTGGAAGTACTTACTCATAATGCCCCTATGGGAGCTATTTAAATTTTAACGACAATATCGGTGCAGAATATAATGAAAAACCAATAAAGTTTTGTTTTTGGTCTATATATAGTTAACCAATTTGGGAACATTACAAAATTATTTACAGAAGTATACCCTTGAGATTTTTTGATGTTTTGGAAGTACTCGTAATACCCCTATGGGAGCTATTTAAACTTTAACGCCGATATCTGTACAGGATATAATAAAAAACCAACTCCGAAAAAGTTGGTTTTAAGCCATTTATAAATATAGTAAACCAATTTGGAAACCCTAAAAAGTAATTAACATAATGATACTATTAAGACTTTTAGAGTTTTTGGAAGAACTCGTAATGTCTCTATGGAAGCTCTTTAATATTTACCGCCGATATCGAAATATAAAATTATAAAATCTGAAATATTTAGAGGCCTCAATGCAAAACTTCGTTCGCTTTGGCTCTTATCATATCTGATTACAGGCAGATAGACGGAACAATTTATATCATATCAAGCTGATTATAGAAAACTTTTGGGGTCTCCTAATTTATGTTAAATAAAAAAATAAAAAATAAAATACCTTGAGCAACATGGTATAAAAAGACGAACACGAAACCGAAATTACATTCAAGAAATCTCGACTAAAATAGTGCCGTCGAGAGAAAACCACGAACCTAGTGAGCTAAGCACAAAGGTTAAAAGTCATTTTTAGATCTAGGGACCTTTTAGAAAACTACGAGTTGGCGGAGTTCTAGTCTTTCAAAATGCATGCAATTTTACCACTAATTTAAAAAATTCGGATGTAAATGATGGACCTAAAGCAGGGCAAACAGTTTGATCCGATATATAGATTCTATAACTTTGATAGATTAAAGAAATTATTTCCACTGGGCAAAATAGGATACAGAATGGTTTACTTAATGGGATACTTTAAACTAAGCAAATATCTAAATAATATGATTATCGTGAATTCGGGTTCATATAGATTTCGTGAGATTAAAGAGGAAAGAGAGAGTGAAATTCCAGACAAAGGAAAAATATTTCCATGGGCAGACATGGAATCTCGATTTCCGGTGCCAGCTGACGAGAAACTAGAACTATACTGAATAGTTAAGTTTGCTTAGGAAATTAATTAGATGTAAATGACTCTATTTTTAATTAAAACTGAATATAAGAAAAGAACTAGATCATAAGACAAATCTTATCTTATATTTGCTATAAAGATAAGACGATGAACTTTAAGCAAAAGAAAACTTATTCCTCTATTTCCCATGCGCTGATTATATAAGCTCTAACAGAGGGCTTGAGCTGCAGCCTGAACCATTTTACCGAAAAAGATGCACATTTTAATGGAACCCCATTCTTTTTTTATACGATTTCGAAATACATGATATAGAAAAAAATGTTTTAAATATTTTCATTCAATTAAGAACGTTTAAAAAAAGCTAATTGATGGAATTTTTAAAGAAAAATATTTTTATTAAGCTAATCTTTTCGAAATTTAGGTAGGAAATTCACCATTTTAAATTATCTTGATAAATTATTATACCTCATGTCCCTTTTTCGGGAACGTATCTACCGTGTAAAAACAGAATTAGGTGTATTTTTAAATAAAATTTGTAAAATATACTAAATATAATTAAAAATTGTTTAAAGTATATTAAATATAATAAAAATTTTTAAAATATACCAAATATAATAATAAAATACTTAAAATATACCGAATATAATAATTACATTTTTAAAATATACCAACAGTAAAAATTAAACTTTTAAAATATAATATAATTATATTTTATAATATACTTATATTAGGTATATATGTAGACTTGCAATCTATTTCTACTTCTATCTTTATAGATCTCCTGACTATTTAATTTTAGATTAGAAACTATTTTACTTTAGTATCAAAATACTTATCCAGTCAAATTGTTTCTACGTCACGCACTAAAATATGGCCTAACGTCATAATGTTTATGGGTTTTTGAACCCACTACATACTAATTTAAATTCGTCCAAAAAACTGAAATATAATCTTAAGTTTAATTATTTTTACGTTACAAAAAGTTAACAACTCTCATTACTCAGCTTAACTTTTTTATCAAAACGTAATACCCAGCATAGTAAAATTTATTTATCTTCCAAGTAATTAAAAAGCTAATTCTTTTAAGCTGTCTTATGGGTATCACCTGGTATACCTTTTTAAGAATCTTAGTAATTCTAATTCAATAACTTTTGGAATTTCCGGAATTTTGTTTGCTCTGCCAACTGGCTACAGACAACTTAGACTTAACAAATCAGCCCAGCTGTTCGTTAACAAAGTTATTAGGAAATTCCCGCCTAGACTTCCTAAGTCACGGTCTATTTGTATAATTATTAACGTGTTCATTTACCGGACACCCCCGAACTGGCAATACTTGCATATTAATCAAATTTGATTGTTGCAAATTGTTATTTGAATCTTTTCATTGCGGACTTGAAACTCAGAGATCATGTTAGTTATCCAACATGATTATGGCACTTTGGATTAATAAATTTAATTATAGACGATAAATTCGATTGTAAATATTTGCTGTCTGTAGCAGAGGCTCCCTCACGGGGTTGCAGATTCTTAGAAATGCAATATTTTCTTAGGAATTTTCAACTTGCTTTAGAAGCTAACTACCACCCTATCCACCCTCTCGAGATTTTTTCTCCTTACACCTCTGCGCTCTACCAAGAAGAGTATTAGTCAGTATGCATTAAATATGCACGTTTCCTTAATATAATATTTATATTTATAATTAAATTTAAAAAAAATATTGTAAACTTTGTATAGCAAACAAATATTAAATTGTTGCCAGCTGAAACTTCGCAGCATCTAAGCAGATTTTTATTGTAATTATCTTGACTGTAAAAATGTAGTTTTTGTATAACTATCTAGTATTATCTATCTATCTAGTGTTACATACATATTTATATATGAGTTATTATAGTAAATATGTGCAGTTGACTGACAGTTACAAAAGTTTTTAACTACTGATAAACCGCTCTATAGACTTAATGACTGTTGCCTTTTCTGTTCTGACGGTATCTAGTTACAACCAAGATGGAAGTTGTCAGAATGCAAGTTTTGAGCCAAGTAAAAATTTAATTGTGAAATCTGAGAAATCCAAACTGAAAGACATAAAACAAAATAGTTCCTTGATATTGTTACATGCGAAAAATGGTTAGGGGATATAAAAACCAGAAAAAGCAACAAATACGGATGTTGGATTATAACTAAATCCTACATTGGTTCGCGGTAACTAATATCAAAGAATATAGAAGTAGTAGTAGTTCTATATTCTTTGCTAATATATTACCTGACTGATCCCTGGAAGGGGCATGTTGATCTTTATTAATAACTGTTCGGAGAGAATAGGGTCCCACAGCTTTTAGCCGAATGGCAGGGCCTTTAATTAATAGGAACTTTTGCTTTTTTCTTTCGCGGAAAAAAAACTAAACTGAACCATCTATGATAATGGCATAAAATTATCCTAAGATGAAACAACGGACAAACAAATAACTACGGGATGGAAATAACAGGAAAGCTGGCAGGAGGTTGTGCCAGCTTTGTAGGTTTGCAATAGCCCAAAGAAGAGAGCTCCAAAAGAAATACAAACTGGATGAACACGTTGAGATTAAAGCAAATCAAGCTACTCGATCCTATAGGTTCTATAACTTTGATAGTTTGAAGAAATTATCACCACTGGCTAAGATAGGATACAGACTGGGTTAGTTACTGGGATACTTCAAACTATTATCGATAATTCGGGCACATATAGATTTCGTGAAAGGAAGGGGGTACCTTCCAACCCCTAGACTCTAGATTGAAGAAAACTATCCCAATTGGGGGACATGGCATGTCAATGCACCTTGTCAGCTAGCTGGAACTATACTCAATAATTAAGTTTGTTTTTAGAAATGGTCTGGCCCAAGATATCTTGGACTAATAGGGAACACAATAGATCCTTGGAAACGCAGCGCAGCTTTCAAAAATAATAATTATTATTATAATCATTATAAGGTGCTGTTTTTGAAACTTTATTTGGGGACTCCGGTTTATGTATTACATCTATTGAGTTTTTATCCGACCCTGATAACTTGCAACAGAGTACTCTTACACATAAGATTTATCGTACTAACATCTTGGGAAACTCTGGAGACAAAAAAGCTTAAAAACTATGAAAATATAAATGAGATAAGCTTCTTATGTAGAGAAATAAAAGCAAAGTTGATAATGAATTTTTTAAAAATATACAAATTAAAAGAAGGAAACCCGTATTTAATATTAATAAAAATAGAAAAAACTGAGTATTAGTAATTTTGGCGCCCTCTGCCGCCTAAAATATTATCTGCTGGGTATAAATAAAATTATTAATCAAATTTATATATAGAATATATAGAATTACAGATAAATGGTCTCAAACAAATGTCAACATAACGCAAAACCCAAGGAGGGTAGGAGATCACCATTTTGGCTTTAGATTTTTTGGATGGTCCTTAAAATATTGAGCAAAAGAAACTCGACCACGCATTTTTTCCTGGTCAAAACCTTTTTACTGTACTAATTTTAAAAATTTATAAAATAAAGATGATGTATTTAAACAAATTTTTTTAAGCTTGACAATAGGATTCGGAAATTCGAGGCGTATTCTAATATTTAATCACTATCCGGCATTATCCTTCAAACTTTTATTATTATACAACGATTCTGAAGTAGAAAAGTCAGATGCCTGTCATCTTATTTACATTAAAAATTCAAAAACAGGAATCGCAAATAGAAGTCATTAGCTTAAAAGCTTTTAAAATTTATCATAAAAATTTATTATAATTATTTATAACTAAAAGAAATATAACTTCTTCAATTATAGGAGTTACCGATTTCTTTTTTTGCTCAGCGAATTAACGTGCAAAAAATTCCATTGATTCCACTTTTAAAAACTTTTCAATTTAAAATTAAAAAATAAAAAATTTGTAAAAGCTAAAAAAAATTTTGTAAAGTATTAAAATTTAAATTCTTCTTCATTTTAAATTATCTTCATTCCAGTCATTCGGTGACATGACTTGTCAAAGGTAATTCTAAAGATGGCGCTCATTAAAGTCGGACCCAGACGACTTTCGGATACCTTGCACCACCTTATTGTAATCAAATCCGCTATGTTGCCTACGAATTCCAAAAGATATTTACTAACCAAATTTCGTTACGATATTTTTATAAAGAAATAAAAAAAAGTCGAATTTTACATCAAACATCGTTTTATAACCGATCGGTCCAATACGGGCTATATGATAGAGTCAACCGATTTAATCAAATTTGGTAAAGAGCTTCCGAATGCCAAATTCGGTTAGGGTATTTTCATAAACAAACGAATTATCCATCTTAAACTGTAGGCTTTTTTTCGAGATCGTCTGATTTGTCGTCTTTATGGGAGCTTTATAATGTACAGATAGGTCTTGTAGGGACTATATCATATAGTCAACCGATTTTAATTAAATTTGGTACAGTGCTTCGAAACTCAAATTTGATTACGATATCTTCAAAAACAAACGAATTATGTATCTAAAACTTTATGTGTTTTTCGAGGTCGTCTCAATCGTCGTCACATGGGAGCTATACAATGTAACCCGATATCATAAAATTAAAAATAAAATTGTCTCCTAAAGAATAATGAGAATCTGATATGAAAGTTAGATTCTTCTACCTTTTACCATCTCTGAGATGTAGATGTTTATACGGGCTGATGGACATTGATATATCGACAACTCTAGTCACCCTTGTCATACTTGAGGTAACTTTGGAGGCCTCCGACGACTTCTTCTTTTAATTATATACATTATCGGCTTACACAAACTTAGTATACCCTTTCTACCATAAGGTACAGTTTATAAAAATGAAAAATCCAATATTCAGTTTTCGATAGCTAATAAATACTCAAAATTTTGCAATAAAAATTTATGTGAATTTTATTGCCTATTTATCATATTAAAGTATCATATATGTTAAAGAGCTCGACCTAAAAAGTAGGCCGCTTTTCGCCAATGTACACATGAATATAAACATAACAAATGGAATCCATAATCTGAAATATGATTGCTCCGGCCATTTACTAACAAACCGACAGATCAAAATAATTACTCCTTTATTACCTTCCTCATTACTCCAAATAAACTAATCAATGATTATAGCACAGAAAGACAATCAAATTACAGAGAATAGGGGCACTCTGGATGTCCTAATCTTTTGCTCTTTCGACCCTAAAAAAAAAAACATTTCAACTTTGGCAGCATGCTCAGCAAATAAAGGGGACATTAAAAAATAAAAAGTCTGCGAAGTTATCTCTAAAAAGCCAGATCATTTTTTATATCAAGGCGCACCTGAATTTAAATATTTAAATAAAATATTTATACTGTTGTGTTGACTTAATAACAAGGAAAAGTATTTTTAGTAGTAGTGATAAAGATACTATTATATTTAGATAAAAAATTCTTACCAACATTTTTCTTGCTGGCTGAGATTTTATAAAGCACATAAAGCATTTAAAAGTTTAGAGCTTACCCCAAATAAATCGTAGAAGTAACGCCACACACTTAGTGATTTTCCAATCAGAAAGGCGTTTATCACAACAGATCCATTGATAATCCAGATCCAAGCCTCTAATTTTTGATTTTACTTACTGCTATGTGCAACATCCGAAAGACGTATATAGTCAGAACGACTCGTCGTTTCAAGGTGATCCAGCATGCACATGTAGTAACTACTTAAAAGCGCTTCCGTGGCTTACAGCAGCCTCCATTTAAAAATAGGAGCTTCTGCTGTGCTGGGGGTTTTCCCAAGTTTCCAACTTAGTACTCCAACTTACTTTCCATATTAACAAATAGCTCTGTAAAATAAAGTTTCCCCTTTAGCAAGAGTATAAAA
The DNA here is from genome assembly GCA_037043745.1 of Chymomyza amoena. Lineage (NCBI taxonomy): Eukaryota > Metazoa > Arthropoda > Insecta > Diptera > Drosophilidae > Chymomyza > Chymomyza amoena. Next base: position 89,327 of record JBAMAX010002180.1, on the reverse strand, counting down.
AGAACCGGCTTAAGAATTATTATAGTAAAGCTTAAAAGCTCGCTTTAACGTTACCTGAAAGCACACAGCTACGATCAGCTGCTGTAGCTTCTAAGTCAGACAAAAGCTGCCTGCTACAAACTGATATTTGGTGCACCGTTATAAACAAGCTTTTAAAATGGTTAAACAATGATGCACCTACACAAACACACATACATATACACATATTTGTTTATATGGCAGGTAAATATTTACTGGTTCCGTGTTTGACTTGTAGACAATGTTTGTAATTTGAGTAACAAGGTCAAAAGTTATTAACAAAAAATAAAGAACATAAACAAAAGTGAACATCAATCGAGATCATTAAAGATATCTTTATAACGTATAAAGTCTGGCCAAATGCTTACTTTAATTTGTAAACTTTTTGTTTAGACTGAGTGACAAGTTAATTATTAAGTCATGACCACGTCCATAAAACATGAGCCTCGACACGCCTCTATTAAGAACTCAGCTAATTTATCTTTATGATTAGCGCCGAATTAAGTTATGACAACTTTATGCATATAATTACCATGTATTACTGTCTGTTTGTTTGGGCGATAAAGCCTCAAGCCACAGCCCTTGCCATATAAAGTACATATGTACATGCTTATACATATTATATGTATATAATAAAAATCACATTAAACAAATATGCACAATAAAAAATGCATTACTAACGAAATAAAATCGCACATGAGAGTAAACGTGCAAATAATAACAATATAGACAAAGTGGCATTTAAAGTGCTCATCCAGTGGCGTAGAAAGCTTTTATGAAACCTTTGCTCATTAGTAATATTCTGGAAAATTAAAATTTGTAGATTTTCCATTGTGGAATTTAACTTTTGTGAGCGGAGATTTATGGGACGAGGTTTTTATTATGTAGCGGATCAAACGGAATTTAGAATTGTTTTTAGTGATTTACTCCACTACGTAATGACATTTAGTACAGTAGGTACCAAGCTAGTATATAAAAGACTTGTTAAATCAAGGGACAAGGGTTCCGCACCCTGTGTGCTTTAGACACTTAGATGTTCGAGAGGAACGGTTACATTCGGAGCAAACCGACTTTTCCTGACTCTACGCTTTTCTCAATTTTTAAGGTCCTCCTTCGATGTTGATGTGTGTGAATTTTGGAGCATTATTTATAGACAGATTTCAGCGAATGTTCTTCTTAACTTTTTTTGCAGTATGGGCTATATAAAATCTGGCTATGTCGAATTATAGCTTTTTACGGGGAAATGATTGTTGGTAGAAGAATGGAAGTTGGCATTCCCAAAAAGAAAAAATACCCTTCTTTAGGTTGTTATTTAGGGCCTCTATTTGTCGTTTATGAGTGCAAGTCATTATAACAATTTAACTAAGATACTTAAACGCAAGCGATTTTTAATCTATTAAAAGTCGTACAAGCCTTAAGACAGGTTCCTGTCCGATGTCCTGGTGGTGAACTTGCTAATAATGAAAGGGAATAGGCTAATGCTTTCGGATACCACCTAGAGGATAGTTTCAGTCCTTATGAATTTGGTGCGATAGAGCAGACCAGGGAGACCCACCAGAACCTTCAGACCCCACTGCAGATGTCCCTGCTATTAGCCCTATAAGGATGGAAGAAATAACTGAAGGGATTGCCGAAAAAAATAAAGCTCCGGGTATTGATAGGATTTCCATTGCTACGTTGACGGCCTTGCCTACAAGAGCGCTCCTTTATATAATATTGATTTTTAATATTTGTATTAGGAATTGTAATGAATCGCAAGGTAGGCAAACCAGAAGCTGATCCTGAGTCTTATTGGCCAATAAGTCTTTTACCCTCCCTGTCTAAATTATGGAAGAGGACTATTGCGAATCGGATATCTGCCATTATAAGGCAATGCAATATTTTGCCGCAATTTTTCTGTGATAAATTTTATACTCCTAGACAGACTGACGGCCGCCTAGACAGATATATGGATATGTCTAAATCGAATTCTTCCTAAAAGAGAGTCGTGATCGTTTTAATATTACGGTTCTAGGGTCTTATTCGCTTCGTTTTAGTTCTCACATACAACATTCTTTTTCACCAACTTAATATAATCTTGCAACTAAAGTACAGGCTACCAATTTCACCAAACCGCATTTTGCATGTGATTTGAAACCGAATTTTTTGTTGCAAGTGTAATTAATCGAATCGATTAAAAAAAAAGCAATTATTTTATATGGAAATAATTCTCAATCGTCAGCAGTTTTGTAATAAACACAATAGAATTAATCAAAAATTTAAGGAAATTAACAAATTTATCGAAAAAAAAGGGAAATTTCGACCCAAAATAATGCATTTTGCGAAGCACGCAAAAACGAATTCGCCTGAAATTGTCGATTTGGTTTTTTTTTATTTTCTGGAGCCCGACTGATTTGTTTTTAATCGTACTAAAAAGCTTGTTAAAAATTTTTTGTTATCACAGAAATTCACAATTTTGTAACCTAATTCAAGACCCACCATGACTTTTTGTAACATCACACCAAGCCAATTTTTGCTTACTTTATTAAATCGTACAGCAACAAAAAGTAGCTCCATTTTTCATTTCGAGGAGAATTTATCGAAAAAATTAGGAAATTTTAAAATTTATCGAAAATAGAAAGAAAAGTTATAGACAAAAACATTCTTTATCCGAAGCATGCGAAATATAACCCCCTAAAAATTGTGCGTTGTGTTTTTTACGTTCCGGGCTGACTATTTTAAATCGTACTTAAAATTGTTTTATATATTTTTTTAAATCGGTACAGCCTAAGTAAAAACCATAAATTGCTCTATTTTACGATTTGACCTTTTTTTTAAATTAATCAAGAAATTAACTCAAAAGCAAGATATATAAAGACATAAAAAATATTCAAGCTGTTTTGAAACAAACAAAAAAATGGCGGACGTAAAGTCGGGCGCGGACGACTTTAGGATACCCTGTACCACTAGCTTGTAATAAAGTCCGATTTCTTCACAAAAAAAACAAAAACAGAAGAATTTTTAAGCAAAAATTTTTTTTTGACCGATCGTTCCTATGGGAGCTATATGATATAGTCAACCGATTTCAATAAAATTTGACACAGTGCTTAAATACCTTAAAAAAGATATGAATGCCAAATTTATTTCAAATATCTTTACAAACAAACAAAACACATCGAATTTTGTATAAAAAACGTGTTTTTGGACCGATTGGTCCTATGGGAGCTATATGATCTAGTCAAACGATTTGGATTAAATTTGGTACAGTGCTTAGGAACTATAAAATACTGACGAATGTCAAATTTGGTCCCAATATCTTAACAAACAAACGAAACACAACAAATTTTGTTCAAAAATCGATTTTTTGGAAGATCGGACCTATGGGAGCTATATGATATAGTCAACCGATTTTGTTCAAATATGGCACATTGCTTAAGTGGTCTAAAAAATTTCCAAACGCCAAATCTGGTTAGGATATCTTTATTAAAAAACGAAATATAGCGAATTTTTCTTTAAAAAAGTTATTTTGGCCGATCGGTCCTATGGGAGCTATATGATATAGTCAACCGATTTCGATCAAATTTGGTACAGTGATTGGGAACTATAAAAAACTTTCGAATACCAAATTTCGATATCTTCATAAACAAACAAATTATTCATCTAAAACGTTTTTTTTTCTCAAACACCCCCATGGGAGCTATATAATTTATCCCCGATATCAAAAAAATAAAATAAACTTGCCTCCTATGGAATAATATGGGATCTAATGTGAAAGTTTGGTAACTCTATCTCTTACCATCTCTGAGATCTAGGCGTTCACACGGACGGACGGACGGACAGACGGACAGACGGACGGACGGACAGACGGACATGGGTATATCGACTTCTTTATTCACCCTGATCATACTTTAGGTAACTTTGGGGTGTCTCCGACGTCTCCTTCTATATGTTACATTCATTTTCGGCTTGCACAAACTTAATATACCCTTGGTACCATACGGTACAGGGTATAAAAATTGACGCCATCGCAACAGGAGAATTTATTTTAAAAAATTTACGAATTTATCGAAAATAAAAAGGGAAGTTATAGACAAAAAAAATCATTTTCCGGAGCAAGCGAATTCGAATCTGCCTGAAATTCTTCGATTTTTTGCTTTCCGGAATCCAACTAATTATTTAAGTTGTACTAAAAATCGAATATATATATTTTTTTGTTATTACAAAAATTACAATTTTTTTAATTCTACTACGAATTTTTGTAACGTCACGCCAAGCGTATTTTTGCTTAGCGGCAGTACCCAAACTACGTGAGCAAAGTTGTAAAATTTTTGAGCCCCTCCCAAAAACAAAATATCGAAAATTTTTTGGAATCAAAGTTCCATTATTTCACATTATTTGACATACGTAATTTTGGTACGCTTTCTATATCTTCAAATCGGTGCCCTCAAGTTAAAACAAAAATTTTCCTTTTTTCAAAATGTATAGTAAAAATTGGATGGCAATTGTAAATTTGTACAATTGTATTTCAAAACAAAATTTAATTCCCTACCGAATATTATCGACTACGAGACATGAGTTATTTGAGTCCGGTTCCTTAAAAAAAAATATCTTTTTTCAAAATGAATGGCAAAAAATTGATGAAAATTTTAAAGCTCATAAAGAACTTAAAATCAAACACAACCCCTTATATTACAAAACGAAAAGACGTATATAGGCTTAAAAAGTAAGAACTTTCTTAGCATTTTTTTTTAAATAAGTCAACTTTCTGGAACTTACCAAAATGCACAGCGCAGTTATGCTAAAAGGGGTTGATCCTCCTTATCCCCGCCACTGAAACAGTCCCAGCGATATCCAAAGCACTTATGCAAAATCTTGCCTGCTGATAAAAAAGTCTTTCTTCACAATCCATCATGTACCTATGTATAAATAATTTGAGGTGTACTAAAAATAGAGTCAAATTTACTTAAATGGAAGAACGTCTAAAAAAATAATTATTTTTAGATTAATTTACCAAAATGCTTAAAATAACCTACTGATAATATAAGTGATTCTTCAAAATCCATCATATATAAATAATTTAAGGTATACAAAAATAGACTCAAATTTACTTAAACGGAAGTACTATATAGAAAAATAATTATTTTAAGATAGCTTACCAAAGTGCTTAAATACTCAGAGTGACGTGTTGATCCTCCAAAGCCCCTCCTTTGACGCCACTGGTAGAGACAAAGCGATATCCAAAGCACCCTTGCAAAATTACCTGCTGATAAAAAAGTCTTTCTTCACAATCCATCATATATAAATAATGGAAGGTATGCAAAAATAGATACAAATTTACTTAAACGGAAGAAGGTCTAAAAAAAGAATTATTTTTAGATAAGAATCTGATGAAAGTTATTCTTGACATTCCATCATGTATAACTAATTTAAGTTATACAAAGAGAGAGACAAATTTACTTAAACGGAAGTACGTCTAGAAAAAGAATTATTTTTAGATAGCTTACCAAAAGTGAATGATCCTTCAAATCCCCTCCACTGACGCCACTGATAGAGACAAAGCGATATCCAAAGCACCCAATGCAAAATTACATGCTGAGAAGCAGAGACACTAACTGGTTAAAAAAGTTAACAACAAAAGTAGCCCAACAAATGAGCGTATTACGGTTTTTCCCCCAACAACAAATACAACAAAAACTTGAGCAAAGCAAAGACTGTAATAATGAAAAAGAGTAAGCAGAAGAGAGAGAGAGAGCAGAGCGTAAAGCAGCGCAGAAAGAGGGCAACAGTTAACCGCAAAGTGCTGTGTTTTTAATCAAAAGTTTAATAAATTGGCGTGCTTCGTTAAATGTCTGTCTGTCTGACTGTCTGTCGTATTGACGCCTGGGCCAACGCAATACAATTTACTCAGAGAGCGGCCGAAGGGAGCGAGAGAGAGTGAATGAGAGCGAGTTGAAGCTCCAAGCTCCAAGACAGCTGAGCTGCGAGCGAGCAGCGACGCGACTTCGCGCTAGGCTGCTTGCGGTTCTGGTTCTGCTGTTCGATTTTGATTTCAACGATCGTCGGAGACGCATCGATGTCGCGGAGACAGTTTAACGTTATTTTTTTGTGTACTTAATACATAAATAAATATTAATTAATTTAATAAAGCTGTGCAATCATAAAACACTTTTAAAAACAAACAAAAAAATAAAACTTGTGCGCAATTTAGGTGAAAATTAATTGGTAACAATTCTACAAAACCAATGTCAAGCAACAAAATCCGGGGTCAAAAGCAGCGCTACGGCTGATTAAACGTCTAATAACAAACAACAACGAAAACAAAAAATAAAAAGGCGGAATCTCGAAACACGTTTTGAGTTTCCAGAAACAGCGCATAAATAAAAACAAATAATTTAAACGCACAAAAGGCAAAACAAAGCCGAAAAATAAAACATTTTTTATACAACCAACCAACCTATACTATAACAATTAATCAAGTCGGGGGAAAAGCTAAGCTCGTGTGGCTCGTGTCGTAATCCCCCCATTGTTTGTTGTTTTTGTTGTTATTGTCAACAGCTGCACTTGAACTTGTGCCAGCTCGGAAGCGCAACCATAACAACAACCTGTCCAACTTTGGTCATAGCTTACCAAATATGTGCAACTTTCTTGCCACAACGTAACAGCAGCCAAGCGTGAAACATTTCCAAGTAACACAACACCGCAACGTATACGTAATCATGGAACGCTCACATAGTTGCAGCAACTTTGTGGCAGCTGTGGTTCAAGCCAAACAGCAAAGGCCTGCAGCCAGCAGCAGCGATAATCTGCCACTGAGCATTACGGCCAGCTCGGCGCAGCATTTTCCGCCCAACAAGCCGCTACGCAAAAAGAAGCTGCTGCGGCAACAGTCCACTGTGGATGATGAGTATACAGCCGATTTGGAGTATGCTGCGGACTTGGAGGAAGAGGCAGTGGATGCCATCAGCTTAACGCGTCTGCCTAAGGCTTTTCAGCATTCGCATGCCGCAGCCATTGCGCTGCAGCGTCACATTTCCTGCAGCAGCACCGGCAGCAGCGTTTATAGCAGCAGCTGCGGCAGCGCCAGTACACGCACCAGCCTTACCAGCCAAAGCACACCCACTCGCAGCTGTTTGCGGCATGAAGAATCCTTTGATAGCTGCGGCACAGCGCCCGCGGAGCTTAGTCCGCAGGCGCAGCGGCAGCATCGTTTAAGCAGTCTGCTGCTGCGCGATAGCTCCGTGCAGTCTGATTCCAGTCGTTATTCCAGCGTGGACAGCCTGCTGGAGTCACGCAAACCAGACTCCGAAGCCATACTCATAAATCTGGGCTTTGGTCCTGTGGGCTCTGAGGACATACTCTCACGCATACCAAAACGTTTTCTTAAGCCCTCGCAGGTGCGCGGCATTGATACAGAGGCTTTTGTTAAAAGACTGCAGCTGGCCACCACTTTGGCTGATTCTAGCGTACTCGGCTATCGTGGACTTACCGGCAATCCGGATATGCCGCCCAGCTCGATTGTGGCCAAGATTATGGAACGCTTTGAGGTTAATCAGCGCAAAAAGTCAATGGGCTCTATAGAGCAGACAATACAGTGATGGAACGAGTCAATTATATTTAAGTAGTCCTAGGCTGTTTAGTTTGTTTGTGATGTTTAAATCTTGTCCATAGTTTTTAGTTATGCCGCGTACTTAGCAATGTATTATTATTTTATTATGTAACTGATAATGCCTTTTGGTTTTTTAATGTTTGTAAACATATGTCATGTACTATGTCTTGAGATGATAGCCATTATAAAATCTTTATTAAGATAATTAACTTTGCTATAAAATTGTGTTTGTTTTTATTGCGTTAGAGGCAGATGTGTGCAGTGGGCAATAAGCATGAACCAAATGCAGCACATTTTTTTTGGCTTATATCATTAGTGTTCTATAACATGCTGCTGTTATCAATATTTTTACAACACTTTCAATAACATGCTGCTATCGGCACTGGAACAGCAGCATTACAACGAACTGTCAAGTAGGCTTAAATCGGCAGTGTCCAATAACTAATTCTGCTGTTATCAATATTTTTACAGCACTCTGCTGCTATCGATACTTTAACAGCAACATTACATCAAGCTGTCAAGTTAGGCCAGAGCCAGAGAGAACTAAATACAAGAGGCGAAATAACGCAAAAGTTTTTTTCCCGGGAAAAAAACTTTTTGCGTTATTTCGCCTCTTGTATTAAGTTCTCTCTGGTTAGGCTTATTATTAACAGATTGTAACGGCGCTAAGATAACAGAGCCACTGCTTACAAAATAAGTGTTCCTAAATGTGGCTTTTGTTTACGGCAAGGCAAGTGCAACAACAACACTGCCAATAACATGCTGCTATCGTCCTTTTAACAGCAATATTGCATGAATCTATCAAGTCAGGCTTAATATTGTAATTGTGCTAAGTTAACAGAGCTGTTGCTTACAAAATGAGTGTTGTTAAATGTTGACTTTTGTCTGCTGTATGGCGCGGGCTGCTAATTGAAAATAATTAAATTTAACTGGTAGAGTTTATTTTCAATGGAATTGAAAAGCGGATTTAAGAAATTGCAATTCAAAACATCGAAGATTAAGTAACAGTTTGAACAGCTGCATAATAAATTTTTTTTATAACAAGCTAAAGTATAAATTGAGAGAATAAACAAATAAAATTTACATGGAACTGTCAAGTTAGGCTTAATAATTATAGCTGCTTAACAGAGCTGTCCAGTTAGGCTTAATTATTACAGCTGGCTAACAGAGGCGTTGCTTACAAAATGAGTGTTGTTAAATGTTATTTTTTGCTTGCGGTAAAGCAAGTGCTGCAAAAAAACTCCCAATAACATGCTGCTATTGGCACTTTAACTGCAGCATTGCATAGAACTATCAAGTTAGGCTAAATATTAACAGATTGTAACGGTGCTAGGATAACAGCGCTATTGCTTACATAATAAGTGTTGTTAAATGTTAATTTTTGTCTGCTGTATGGCAAGTGCTGCTAATTGAAAATATTTAAATTTAACAGGTAGAGTCCATTTTGAATAACATTTTAAAGCAGTTTTCTAAATTTGTAATTCAAAACATCGAAGATTGAGTAACAGTTTGAACAGCTGCATAATACATTTTTTTAATAATAAAGCATAAATTGAGAGAATAAACAAATAAGCATTACATCGAACTGTCAAGTTAGGCTTAATAATTATAGCTGCTTTACAGAGCTGTCCAATTAGGCTTAATAATAACAGCTGGCTAACAGAGCCGCTGCATACAAAATGAGTGTTGTTAAATGCTGAGTTTTGTCTGCTGTAAGGCGAGGGCTGCTAATTGAAAATAATTCAATTTAACAGGTGGAATCCATTTTTTAGCAGATTTCTAAATTTGTAATTCAAAACATCGAAGATTGAGTAACAGTTTGATCAGCTGCATAAAACATTTTTTATAATAAGCTAAAGAATAAATTGAGAGTATAAATAAATCAAACTGTTTTGGCGACGAGCATGAGTAGACAATATTCTGAGAAACTCGTTTAAATGCAAAATATGAACTTTAAGTACATTTACTTAACTCTTTATCCCAGTTTTGAAACCAGACTCTATTAGGAAAATGCGCAGTTTCAAAAATGTTTTAGTTAATCGAAGTTGCATACGCCAAGTTTTTAAAACCAGATGAAATATAATAAAAAAAGATACATGAAGATGACTTTTTCTGCAATCCATAGACTCTCAATTAGAGATGAAATGGAGAGCAGTTTGGCCGGATACGAGATACCGGATATTCGGCCAACCATGTGTAGTAGTTATCCGGTATTCAGCCGGATAGTATTAAGATCGCCGGATTGGCCGAATTCCGGATAGTTACCGGTTATCCGTTTCATCTCTACTCTCAATCCTTCCCAAACTTTCTACAAGTGCTGTCTAACGACTTCATATAATATTTTATATTTTATTTCTTGTATAATCAAATATGCTAAATAGTATAATTATAATCTTTATGGGAAAAAGCTTGAAAATAATTTAATTTAAAGTGCTGTCCCACATCGAGTGCTGTAAAATTTGCAGTAGCTTAAAAATTTCTTTGTAAACATTAAATCTATTTATATACAATATATAAAAATGGATTTCTGTTCGTTAGTCTCGCTATCACTCGAGAACGGCTGAGCCGATATGGTTAATTTTGGTCTTGAAATGTTCATGGAAGTCCAGGGAAGGTTTAAAGTTGAGAAAATATAACAAAATTGCGAGGAAAATACTAAAAACGACAATTTGATTTTCCCATTGTACATTGTCAGATTAACTAATATTGTATAGTTAATTGTTTTTGTCGAAAAGAAACACAAAAATTATAAACGTTATAAATTTTATTTTATTGAGGCACACAAAATTTCATGAGAATAGGTCCAGCCGTTTCGGAGGAGTACATTGTCAGATTAACTAATGTTAATGATTTACGTGTTACGGGTGTTCTCATGAATATATAAATATAATTTTTGCATGTGTTAGAAGTTATCAATACGGAGGTTATAAGCCTATTGCGATGTGTATTGGGTGTCTTGGTTCGAGAGATATAGGCATTTTTGTGAATATCGTGAATAGTATAGTAGAAAATTGTCAAACACCGGTTATTGGACATTGAGTGCAGACAGAAGCGTAGTCGCAAAGGGGTTGAATGGTACATAGTTTCTGTGGGGCATGAATTTATTAGAGATGCGAGCTCTTTTAACAATACTTAAGTTCGTCCATACGGCTTTTTAGAAAGTCATGAGAAACTAATCAAAAAATCTAATGATTGACTAGATTTGCTAACTAGAGAATCTTACGATGTTTATACACTTAAAGAGTATTCAAAAAGTTTGGTCAGGACGATGTCTGCCGTGCCCACTAGTTTCTTATATAATCAAATATGCTCAAAAGTATAAAAATCATCTTTTAATGGAAAAAGCTTGAAAATAAAGTAATTTATAATTCCGCCCCACTTCAAGTGCTTCAAAATTTGAAGTCGCTTCAAAATTTCTTTGTAAATCTCAAATAAATAAATAAATTTTAATAGGATCAGCTAACAAAAATTTCTCATAATTTAATTTACAACTCAAACTTACGTGGGCCACCCAAATTCGCTGAGTACACAAGCTTAAAAAAATGCTCCATTTTTTTATGGTTTCTTGCTTTCTTAACGATTCGCAACCATCCAAAAATATCTCTCAGTTGCTTTAAATAAAGTACAAACAATTCTCTTTTTGAGGGCTATGGGTTCATGTGCCAGATTTAGAAACTTTTGTTAGCTTTTGGGGTTTTTTTTTAGACAAAACGTCAGCGTTATTTTAAAAAGATTGTATCTCATATTCACACGATTGTATAAAAATGTTATTAGAACCCACATTGAACACGTTTGCAAGGGCAGCGCTCAACTCATTCAAAGTACATTGTTATCGAAAGTCAATTTTCTGAGAAAAGGTTTATTAATAGGCAATGACTTGGCACATTTTTGTGTATAAATATTTAAAGTACACAAAAACCCAAGCTCAAGGCTAACAAACAAAATATTTATGGAAATGTTTTGCATTTCGAAGCTCTAGTTTTGTGGATAACATATTATTTTGTAGTATTTTTAATGGGTATCTTTATTGATTTCAATTGATGTTAATTGTTTACATGTAGTCAGATGAAAGTATCTACAACAGACTATTAGAAGATGCGAAGAGTTTTGTTGCGATGTTACTAAAAATCACGGAAATAATAAATGACAAGTTGGAAGAAAAATAACAAGCAGGTATTTACAATAATTAGCTCATAGTTATACTATATGTAGTTGACCGTATGACTTTTTTCTTTTCAAATTGTAAACAAATAAAGCGTCATAGAGCTCAAACACTCCTAGGCTGATAGCATTTGCGTAAATTTGTAACACCTTAAAAAGCGGCGCAGCTATGCAAACACAGCTATACATATATATATATGTAGGTCTGTTCAGGTCCGGATGAAGGCGTGGCTGCAGAAAAACTTTCAAAGATCTTTGACTGTACCAGTTTAGTTAAAAACTGCAGCTTAAAGCGCCCTCTAGGGGAGCAAAGTAGTTTGCAGGCAATCGATTTTTTAAAATAGATCCAGTCCGGTTCAGGTCCGGTGAAGGCGTGACGTCACAAAAACTTTAAGATTTTACAGATCTTTGACTGTACAAGTTGAGTTGAAAAGTGCAGCTTAAAGCGCCCTCTAGGGGAGCAAAGTAGTTTCCAGACTACCAACAATTTAAAAAACAAATGTCAATTAGTCAAAAAATACCATTGACAGAGTTATGAGCTAAAAAAGCAGTTAAAAAAAACGCTTTGCTTTTGCTTAATTAGCGATAGTTCCAGAGTCGCGCACAAAAAACAAAAATTCCAAGTCAGCGAACTCAAAAACAGTCTCTTAATACCAAGGGCATTTTAAAGAGCCGAATTGTGTTAGCCAGTAAAGCAATACAACTAGTTGAAAAATATAAACCCAATTTGCTCTAGCCCCTTGGGCCCTTACTCACTTAACAAATCCGTCCCTGCGCTTGTCTATATCTAATAAGAAAGCATAGATATCGTTTATATATTAAGACAACAAAGGTGATAAACGGCTTTTGCAGCACATGACTCTCTTTTGCTTGCGCCGCCGCCTGTTTGGCAATTTAATTTACATTTAGAAGCAAAACAAAATAAGGCATAAATAAATTTATTTTTCAACAAAAACTATCTACAAAAACAGACCACGGACTGACTGAACGACACAATTAATTGCATGCAAAAGCAAGTTCAAGGTACTTGCCAGCGATATTTGAACACAAACAAGATACCCATAAGCAAATATTTTAAAAATATCAACTGCTGGGTTAAAAATAAAACTGTACGCCATTATTGTGTAGACGTAGATTATATGAAAGAAGCTTACATTGTTTGCTGCCCCAAAAAATTAAAATGTAGGTCAGCGTGCAATATTTATATTTAGTTTGTATTGCATTTAAAAATTAATTGTTTTATGTGGGCGTTTGATTAATGAGCAGCAAAATTGTTGTTATTTTTAATTAATAAATAAGCATATTTAAATTTTAACAGCGTACACTAGGCAGCCTTCATTTTTGAAATGCGCGCTCAGACAAGCTGGCAGCATTCTGTTAAGCTGCCATATTTATCAAGTGTAGCGATAAATTATATCGATAACAAATTGCAACATAATTAAGCCAAATGTTTTTACTAAGGCATTAAGCTGTACAACATACGACAAACTGCACTTATTTATTTAATTTTATTTTTTTATTTACTTAAATTATTGATTCATTTAATTTATTTATTTCTATTGTTTAAACTTAACATTTCAAATGCGCGCTCTTGCTAGACTGCCAACCAGCTGGCAGCGCTGTTAACGCTGCCATCTAAAACGATTCATAACAACAGCTGTTATGCTGCCTATCGATAAACTGGTTTGCGCAAAAACTCCCAACGCTAAGCGCATTGTTTAATTGTTTTAACAAAAGTTGTCATGTGGAAGCTCGCATAAACTAGAAATCTTTTGTTTTTTTTACGTTCACACATGCCAAAAATTTACTACAATTATATACAGCTGTTTTATTATACACGGCTTTGATTAGCAAGAAATTAATTTGCTGCGCATCTGGCGCTTTTTTAAATTTTTTTGTTTTCATGTAATAAACCACTTGTTAATATTGATTGCGTGCAAAATGTCGAACTTAAGTCAATTATTAACCGGGAGCGCTGTTAAAGCTGCAACTACGCTACTAGCTACAAAATGTCTGTGTGGACCACAACAAGCTCTGCTGGCCTAGAGACGACTACGTTGACCACCAAACAGCTCCAGCAACAACAACAACAGCAGCTGCATCAACATCAACATCCACAAGCGCCACATACGCAATATAACAATAGCTCCAAAGCAGCTCTAAGCAGCGCCTTTCTACAATCTCAACGTTTTGTCAACACTGCACCCAACGGCTTGTCCAGTGCTTCCAGCGCGCAGCATTTACATCACGTTGTAGCTGCCGCCGTAGCAGCAGCCACTTCTGTTGCCACAGGTCAACATACGCATCATAATCCCAACAATAGCAATAATAACAACGGAGGCAGTCCCGGCAGCAGCACTAGTAACAGCGGCTGCAAACGTGCCAGCATCAGCAACTCATTGCTGCAGTTTCCAGCGCCTGTGCCCAATCAGCAGCATTTCTCAAAGGTGAGTTCATTAACAAATCAATCTATATATTGTATGTAAATAGTATACACTTTGATTTTATTTTGTGGAAACTGTGCTATGGAAGCTACGGCTGCAATTGTTAGAAATCACTGCGACATTAGAGGCGGCTCACATTTCGCACTTGGCCTCCGTTTCAAGTCGAACCAGCTTTGCGTGTGCTCCAAACGCGTATTTGCTGTGCGTTTGTATGGGTTTGTTTGTAATGGCTAAAATATTGAACGCTAATTTTGATGACGTCATGGAATATCTGTTCAGCTGCTTTTTAAAGCTTGCATTGTCTTCACCCACTCAATTTGCGTTATCTTTAAAGATTGTTTACATGTTTTAATTATTTACTTACGATAAAAACAAAATGTGCGCGCTTTATATTTGTATCAAATCCCAATTGTGCAAGGCCCTCCCGGGCGTACATTAATTCAATGTACACACCTTTATATACCTGTTCATATTAACATATGCGATAACGCATTTTGAGGAACATTTTGGCATTTTATATATTTAGGCACATTTAATTTAGTGGCTTATTTGTTGTGTGCGGTTTTTCCCACTGAGCGGAAGTAAACCGCAAAACGACGGAAGATTTCTGACTATATACAAAAAAAAACTCTCACCGAATAGAAATTTGAATTTTCTAGCACAGCGGTTTGGATTGTGAGATATATATCTATATTATAAGTATATGTTAGAGCATTTTGTCATACACTTTTTTTCGCTGTAATAATTCTTTTTAATAGTTTGCGTTTTGTTTTTGTCATTGCTCATTAGAATTCGCTGTCGAAATTGTCAGCTACCTGTAGAATTTGGTTAAAGTCACGAAAGCATGAAATATGTGAGAGAACTCTGTCAACCGGTTTATTTTCTAAGCGTCGTAGAGAGTCGTAGATAGTGAAAAATTGTTATTTACCTATTTTACTCCACTTTTAAACAAAAGTGAAATCACTTTATAAATTTACTTAGAAAATTAGGCCAAATTCACAACATACTCTACTCGTAAGCTTTAAGTGCTTTTCCTCGAAGTATTGATGTTACTCACAAATTTGGCTTAAACAATATCGCTTAGTCAAATATTTGATGCCTGTGTGCGAAATCAAACAAATTATGATGATCTATTGTTGTATCCAGACTTTTTGTGGTGTAAACAGACATGTTGACTATGATTTCTAAAGGAATGCGTAGAAGAATCATTAAAAACTTAAATTCCTCAGGAGGCAAAAGTGCGATTATAGGACGTCTTTAGTCTTCGCCGACATCCCACATAAAGCGTAGCACACATGCCCTTTCAAACAACGACCAATCATCGGAAATTAAAACTTTTTCTTTCGTTTTCCATGAACTCTTCTCACATCGTCGCTACTCTTCGCCGATATCCTCCATAAAGCGTTGCATATATGTATTTGATACAACAACCAATCATCTGAAATTAAATGGTTTTCTTTCGTCTTCCATGAGATCTTCTCAGATTGTCTTTAGTCTTCGCCGATGTCCTCCATAAAGCGTTGCACATACGTCTTTCAAACAATTATAAATCATCTCAAATTAAATGCTATTCTTTTGTCTGACATGAACATTTCTAACATCATCGTTAGTTATGTCGATATGGTCCACAAAGTCTTGCACATATGTCTTTCAAACAACGACAAATCATCTGAAATTAAATTTTCGTCTTCCACTAATATTTCTCACATCTTCGTTAGTCTTTGCCGATATCCTCCATAAAGCGTTACACATAAGTTTTTCAAACAATTATATATCATCTCAAATTAAATAATATTCTTTTGTCTCACATGAACACTTCTCACATCTGTTAGTAATAAAAATAAACATCTTTAATGAGTTTTCAAATGTATCTGTAGTGCCATACCAATATCTATTGATTTTGGATACGGTCTAAGACCAAATCTGTAATAAAAGTATTACGTGCCAAAGAAATGTCAGGTATTTAATTTTTCGGACCATTTTTTCCATAGTATAGTTGCTATTGTTCAAAAATTATTTTAGTTAGCAACTTAGTTAATTCTATAAATTTTAAGAGTCATTTAAGGAAGTCTATTATGAGATTAGTCCATGACTTCTTGCATATTATGCATCTTTTTGCTTCCAATTTCTGATAAATAAGTTTAAATATTTATCCTTCCCAACAGTTTAAGTGACAACCCTGCTATTGATTGTGGATACGATCTGAGACCAAATTTCTAGTAACAGCATTAGGTGCCAAAGATATCTCAGGGATTTCATTTTTCGGAGAATTGTTTCTATAGCAGAAAAAGAGTTGCTATTGTTTAAAAATTATTTTAGTTAGGCACCAATTCAATTCTATGAATTTTGAGTGTCATTTAAGGAAACCAATTTATTATGAGATTAGTCCGTATCTTCTAGCATATTTTGCAATTTTCCGCTTTCAATTTCTGATAAATAAGCTTAAATATTTATGCCCAACACATGAGTTTAAGTGACAACTCTACTATCCCATAGTTCTTATCATCTATCAGTAGCATTGTGAATGACAAAATTAATTTGTTTAAATTAAGCTTACTTTCGGTTTTGATTTAAAAAATGTCTTCTGAAATGGCACAGAAATCTTTACAGATTTCGGCAAAGGTTTGAAGGACAAATCTTTAAAAAAATCCTCCTCAGAAATCTCAGATTTCATTTTTCGGACAAATAAATCTGAATGTTTACGTTTTCGCTAGAATGGCAGCAAAGAGTTTCCACTTTCCTACAATTATTTTAGAACATTTAAATAAATGTTTTTTAACAGTGATCAAGGAAAGCTAGTTTCGGTTTTGATTTTAAAAATGTCTTCTAAAATATTCGGGGCTGTTACAGAAATCTTTAAAGATTTTGGCAACGGTTTGAAAACAAATCTTTAAAAAAACCGCAGAATCTCAGATTTTATTTTTCGGACAAATAAATCCGAATGGTTACGTTTTCGCTAGAATGCCAACAAAGGGTTGCCACTTACCCACAATTATTTTAAAACATTTAGACACTTATTTAAATAAATTTTTTTTACCAGTGATCCAAGAAAGTTAATTCTTTATAACATTAGGCGATAATTTTCATAATTTTTTGCAACATTTTACATCCTTCTATTTCTACAAAATAAATATGAGTGAAATTTGAATCATACTCCCGTCCAATAAATGACTATATAACAACCCTACTCGTCATCCGCGTTGTGAATGGCAAAATTCGTTTGATTACATTTAAAAATTTGTACGCAAAGAAAAAATTATTTTGAAAATTCCGAGATTATTAGCTATTAAAGCCTTACTTATTTGTTTTTATTTTTGATGATGAACTGAAAATGTAATTATTGGCATTCACATTTATCACAAACACGTCATACTTTGCCACATTGTAGGAGAAAAAAGTGCAAAGAATTTATTTTTTTAACTGTGCGTTAAATTTGTCCCATTTCATAATGACAGCTTAGTTAAAAAAAAAAACAAGAATTTTTTAACTTTCATTCAACACCAAAAACATATTTAATATGGTAAAATAAGTTCACCGCATAATTATTATTTAGTACAGCAACTAGGTGGCAACTCTATAGCTTGAAAAGATTTTGCACGTTGGCACAGAATGGCATATTCACAAAAGATTTTAATAAAAACTTCGTAAAAATGAAAATCATGAATTAATAGATTAGATTTATCAAAATATAAAGTTACAGATTAATCAGAAATTGAATAACCCTTCCAAATAAGCAAAAGTTTCTTTAAATAAAATAGGTTTGATTGATGAATTTTGTCAAATCTTGAGAAATTTTGTTAGAGATTTTAAAACCGTTTGGAACCTTGACTGTGGCATCTAAAATTGGAGTTGTAGCGAAATTGAACTGAATTTATTTTTTCTGACATCGCTGAATATGTTTATTTGTTCCGAAAACACAAAAACTTCCAGTTAATAATCATTTCGAAGAAACTTTGTGACAGATTTTAAAACCGTTTCGCGAAATTTAGAAGAAATTATTTGCCTTGGCACTCCTGCATAAGTTTATTCGTTCCGAAAACACAAAATCTTTCAGCTGGAAATTATTTTAGTGCTATACATATAGCATAGCCTTCAGTTTCAGATGTCTGGACTGCAAAACATTAAAATTTCCAGAGGCAATAATGTATGTTTTATTCATACAAATCTTGAGAATTTTTTTTAGAGAATTGGAATTGTAGCGAAATTTAGGAGAAATTGCTTGCTGTGACGCCCCTGTATATGTTAATTTCTTCCAAACACCCAAAAACTTCCAGCTCGAAATAATTTCAGTGTTATACATACATCACAGCCTTGTTGATAATATTCTTGTTGTGATAAAAAAAATAATTTTAGTTGTCGGGATTGCAAAACTCCATAACTTTCAGAGCCAATAATTTATGTGTCATCCATTTAACATAACCTTGTTGATAATATTCTTTTGATGATAAAAAAAAGAGAGGTTGAAATGTCAACTGTAGCCGTTGATAATAAAATGTTCTTCGATATTAATTAAATCAGTTCTGAATGGCAGCCAAAGTAATTGAGGGTTATGGTCAAATGCTTAAATGCCACATAGCAGAAGCTATAGAAACCCGCCAGTCGGTTTCAGACAATGAGCGACAAATCGAAATTTAATTAATTTTCCCCCTCTCCCCTATTTCAGTTTGGTTGCACCAGGCACAGGTAATAAATTAAATGCCAAAAACAATGCAAAGCAACAAATTTTAAATACCCTTAAAAAAGGGAAACTTATGGAGGCATATAAAATTTTTGCAAATAAAGCTTTCACTTTTATTTGATGCTAATTATATATTATATTTAGCATATCAAAATATTAGTATCTATATAAAAATATTTGAAGGCAATATAGGTCTTTATCTATTTTCCCATCGTGTTTTTTGTTTTTCATATTAATGCTTTTTATGCTTCTAGTCCATTTTCACACTCAATTAAAACAAAAAATAATATAAATGTATATTTAATTGACTATAAATAAGCTGGCAATTATGGCAGCGTTCTATATGCATTTCCTGCTACTTTTTCAATAGGCTGGGAAACGAATCAATTTAATGAGAATCGATTGCAAAACAAGATTCTCACCCAGCTGGCTTTATTGAGCTTATTTATGATCGATCAGCTGATTGTTGAACAGAGTAGGCAAGCTTATTAAAATATCAGAGTTGCCATAACATTAGTTTTAGCTATAAAGAAATATCCTTTTAAAAGCATGATCTTAAGAAACCATAGCTAAAATAAATAAAATATTTAGTTCCTAAAAATTTATCAGTATACACTGGAACTGCAAACTGTTGTTCCTTCTAAAGAAAATTCGGCTGAGTTTTCATTGCTCGCTAAAACTGCCGTCAGAAAGTTTAAGAACAGTCTATCAACAATCTGTCAATGACATTGTATGAAAATCTCATAAATTTCTTTTTCATCGAAAAACTTCTTTGAAACATTTAATGACTTTCGCACAAAGTCGCGGCATTCTAGCAAACAAAATTGCTCACTCTAAAAATTGCTTGCTCCGCGTCGTTCAGGATCTCCTATAGGGATTTTTATGAAGTTCAACCCTTTTTTTCACTCATCGCTGCAAGTCATCCTACAAATGTTTAATAAGATTGAGATCTGCTGTTTGAGGATTTCATTTCGATCTTAATAACCTTTGCACAACTTTGACGTATGTTTGGGATCCTTATCTTGCTGAATTACAAATAAGTCACTAATTTGTTGGACGGGAAATATGACAAGCCAAATTGGTCATTTGTAGCTTATCTTCTTAATCATCTTTGCCCATTCGTCTGCGATTTGCAGAACAGCTACCTTTTGCTGCTGTAGGAGTCAAAGATTTGGTTTAACCCGAAAATTTGTAGATAATTCTACTCTATTATTTTGGTTACAATCTACAGGTGCTGACAGTCAATTTGCATGACCGATAACGTTTGAAAATGTCCGATAACGGCTGATATGAAAGACCTCTCCAAAAAGCGGTGGGAACGGGGGAGTTTCCTCAAGCTTCAAAGTTCCCAAAAGCTGTCTGTCGATTTGAAAGCAATATTAAGCCTTTTAATTCGTTGGAAAATAATAGTGATTGAAGGCCTCGGCGTAGGTCGCTTGTCCCCACCAGGTCGGCTGATATCCAACACGGGGGAGCCAAATTGGGTTTTTGTAGGTTTCATATTTGCTGGTTATTCTGCGGTCTACACAACATCCATCTCTTGCTGCAGTACTAGTCAAAGTTTGAATTAACCCGAGGATCGCAGATAATTCCACCGTGTTGTTTTGGCTACAGTCAGTTCATGTCACCACCAGATCGCGAACGGCTTGTATGAGAGACCTGTCGACAGGGTCATCAGAACGGGTGACTTCCCTTAAGATTCAAAGT
The DNA here is from genome assembly GCA_037043745.1 of Chymomyza amoena. Lineage (NCBI taxonomy): Eukaryota > Metazoa > Arthropoda > Insecta > Diptera > Drosophilidae > Chymomyza > Chymomyza amoena. The sequence goes on along the minus strand of JBAMAX010002180.1, from coordinate 68,734 downwards.
TCCCTAAGCTTTCTAAAAAGATAAGGCATTCAAATCAAATCTTCGGAAAACGGTAGTGCTCTATGGACTCGTCGAAGGTTTCATGCTCAAACTACGTCGGATAATATTAAAGACCTGCCGACAGAGATTAGTGGGAACGCGGGAGTTTCTTTAAGCTTCAAAGTTCCCATGTGCTGTCCGTTGATTTGAAAACAACTGAAGCCTTTAAAATCTTCTGAAAATAGTAGAGCTCTAAGGGCTCGTCGATAGTCGCTACCGGGTCCCTGCTTTTATTTTGACCATTGGTCGTGAAAATGTAAACGGAAGCGGAGCCGTGCAAAAACCTGATCAGTATCACTTAAGGTCATCGTCGATAGTTGCTGGCCCGCTCCAGGTCTTCTGATACCCACCACGGAACCGGGGGAGTTTCCTCGAGCTTCAAAGTTTCCTAAAACTGACCGGCGATTTTCAAACAACGTGAATCCTTTCAATTCTTCGGTAATTAGTATAAGTAGTGTTCTAAGAGCTCGACAAAGATTGCCACCGGATCCCTTCTTTTATCGCGTTCGGGAAAACGGGAGCGGAGCTGTGCAAACCTGGCCAGTATCGGTTAAAGATCATCATCCTTTATGATAAATGTAGTGATTAACACATGCGTAATCACTGAATTGACCGACCTAAGACAATAATGTTGGTAGGTAGGTAGGTTATGCAGCAGTTAAAATTAACTAAGGCCAGAACAGGCCCTTTGTGATACCGATAATGGGAGGAAGTGATGAGGATGTAGAATAGACAGGAAAAATTAGGGGAATAGGAAAAGTGGAAAGTGCTTGCTTTACATGGGATTCAAACCCACAACCTCTGGGATGATAGTCATAGTTTTGGTAAATGTTCGAAAAAAAAAAAAATCGCATAGTGTTTTTGGCTACTAATGGAAAGATTTCCTAGTGAATTCGCGGACATGGAAGAAATTAGTAATCACTTCAGAATTGTCGAAAAGATGCTCTAAATTGCATCGTCGTCTAGGAATTCTTGAGCTAAACTTACTTTACAGCTGTTTTCTTATCGGTGTTCCAAACTTTTCTCCCAAATTGAGATACTTCCTGCAACAGGTACGATTAACAGCTGTTACTGTTTGGGCATAGCCAAATGCATCCGCTGCCGGCGTCGTCGTCTTGCCGTTGCAACAATAAAACCAACAAGTTGCAAATTGTAATTCTTTGGCTAGTTGCCCCTTGTTTTTTTTTCCTTTTTTTTGTACTTGAATTTGGTTTTATGCGGATTTTCGAACTGTCGCCGTTTTATTTGCTTTCATTCAAAAGGCATTAGTAATTCGATTTTCATTGGTTTTTGTTGCTTTTGTCAGCGGCGACGGCGGCGTCGTCGTTAAATTGATTGTCGAATTTAAATATCAACCAACCGTGCCGCTCCGCTCCTCCGCTGCTCAACCGCCCCTGCTCCTCCCATACCGAAACATTTCGCGCTATACATAACATGCCCGGCAGAGCCGCCAATACTGGCGCAAGTCATCAATGTGGTCGTTGTTGTCGTTGTCATCGACGTCGTCGTCGTCGTCGGATTCGTATCAGTTCAGTAGTTGTTAACTTGCCGTCGTCGTTGCTGTTGCTGCCACCTCATTTCATGATGTGTTGAGCTGCTAAGTCTTCCGCGCGTGCTCGTCGATTGATCCGCAGGAAAACCAACCAACCAACAAACAAACATCCGAATACCATCTGAATGAAATAAAAATAAAATCGAAAATGAATTAAATATGTTTCGGAACAGTTGCAAATAAAAATAAAAAGTAGAATTACTTTTAGATTTTGCATCTTCAAAGACTTTCGGCGCGGAAGTTCAGAGCGTGTTCGTGAACGTGAACGTGAACCATTTCAAGGCGTAGGATCGATCGATCGGCAAACCATATAAGATAACATAACCAATCATTAAAAGTGTGTACTTGTTCTTGGATAAAAGAAGATCTCGCGTAGATCGTCGTAGTCATGTGTCCGCCTGTTACAACAATGTGTTGCTAAAATTGTTTTATTGAGAATTAGTTAACATTTTATTAGCGACTAAAATGTTTATAAATAAATAGTAAATATTTATAAGCGTATACTATATATATGTATCAACGCATATGTATATAATATAGTTTGGCGTTGAATTTTTGTTGGTGAACAATTTCTCTAATAAAACATGCCATGACAACGATGCGCTGAAAGCCGCTTTTGGGCGTGGGAATGTGACAGAAATCGTGTATAAAAGAATTTTGAAGCTATAGTAAGATATTGTGAGAGTGTGATAGTAAATTAAAGCTCAAGATATGTGATAATTTAAATTGCCTGGAAATATTGGAAATTTAATATACAAATTTGGAAAACATATATTTCCAGAGAATGAAATCTTACATACTTTTAAGAAATTTAAACTTAAATTAAAGTTAATTTCTATTGCATTAGAGAGCTCTTGATAATCATATAATTCAAGAAAATTTAATCATTGAGCTAATTGGATATCTAACATAGTTTTAAAAAAGTGATATTTCAAGTGATTTCAATTCCTCTTGTACTAGAGAGCTCTTGACAAACAGATCTTTAAAGTGAATTAAAGCATCGAGCGCATTGGAAATCTAAAATACTTAAAGAAAAGTGATATTTCAAGAGATTTTAACTTAAAGACAATTACTCTCGTATCAGAGAGCTCTTGACAAACAGATCTTTTGAGTGAGTTAAATCACTGAGCATGCTGAAAATCGAACAAACCTTTAACAATGTGATATTTCAAGAGCTTTTAAATTAAATAAAAACAATTCCTCTTGTATTAGAGAGCTCTTGACAAATATCAAATTCAAGAGAATTTAATCATTGAGCTTATATTGAAAATCTAACTTACTTTTAAAAAAATGGTATATCAAGTGATTTCAACTATAGCCAATTCATCTTCTTAAGAGAGCTTTTGATAAACAGATCTTGTAAGAGAATTTAACCAATGAATGTATTAAAAATGTAACATACTTTTAAAAAAGAGATATTTCAAGTGACTTTAACTCAAATTAAAATTAATTCGAGAGCTCTTAACAATGAGATCTTTTAGGAGAATATAATTTAAGAACGGAAATTTAACATTATTTTAAGAAAATTATATTTCGATAGATTTTAACTTAAATTAAAGTCAATTCGTCTTGTATTAGAGAGTTCTTGACAAACAGATCTTTCTAGAGAATTTAATCATTAAGCGTTTTGGAAATCTGACATACTTTCTAAAAAGTTATATTTTAAGAAATTTTGAATTAAATTAAATGCAATTATCCTTGTATTAGAGAGCTTTTCACAAACAGATCTTTTAAGACAATTTATTCACTAAGTGAATTGGAAATCTAGCATACATTTAAAAAAATTATATTTCAATAGATTTTAAATTCAATTTATAGAGCTTCTCAGAAAAAACGTTTTTGCTTCGAAAATCCAACATAACCACTCTTGAGATTTTTAAAGATTTTTATCGTTAGCCAGCATTCCCTTAAAAAATAAAATTTAATATGGGAAGCTTTCGAAATCTATCTTAATTATAAGCTTTTTATTCCAAATAAAGCCCAAACACATTTTTATACAGCTCCTAAAAATTGCTTCAACGAAATATCTCTCCAGGCGCATTAGAAGTCTAAATAAAAATATTTATTTAAGATTTTAAGAGTTCTTTGAAATTCAAGATTTTTATCGCAAAAAATTCATGCATTTTTTATTGGAGATTTTAAGACATTCTTTTTAATGATTCTAAATTAAAATTTTTTTTTTAAGATTTTAGATTTTCTTGAAGATTCAAGATTTTTGTCAAAAATCGAACTAAAAATAAAAAAATATTTTTGAAGATTACAAGAATTTTTAATTGAAGATTCAATATGTTATCGAAAAATCTAACTAAAAATAAAAAAAATGTTTTTGAGATTTTACGATTTTTTTAAGATTCAAGATTTTATCGAAAACTTACCTAAATATAAACAAATATTTTTGAAGACGTCAAGACTTTTTTTTTTTGAAGAATCAAGATTTTATCGAAAATCTAAGCCGAACCATCTTCAGAATTTTGACATGACCCCTGCTAGCTAAAAGACCATTAGATAACTCTTACATGCAAAAAAAACCCGCATAAAATGAATATAAAATCAAAGTCCGATTTAGTTTTAGATACGGTTTAAAAAGTCAAATCAAGTTAGAAGAAATCAGCATAAAAAGATTTAAAATAGAAAAAAGACCAAAAACGACATAATTATTAATATACCCATATATATACTCATTCAAGAAAAAAAAAGCTGCGTAAAAAAGGCTTTGAAGTAAATCCCTAGGCAGCTGTGAAAATAATTAGAGAATAACCTAACTAAATTTTTAAAAGGCTATGCTCATAAAATATTTTTTTTTTTTCAAATTTCAATCAAGTAACTATTTTAACACGTTCCCCATCGAATAAGATTTAGTAAAAACACAATTTTTTCACGTTTTACTTCAAAAGGGAATTCGCCATATAAATTTCTAAAAGATTACATTAAGAAAAATATTTTTCTTTAAAATATCAAATAGCTTTTTTTTCTCATTCCAAATCAAATAAAACTTTGTTAAAAAAATTTTTTTTGAGCATGTTATTTCGAAAACGGGGAAGAGAAGAATTTGTAAATTTTTTTCGGCTCATTGGAAAACTAATATCAAAATTTTTTTACTTTATCAATCAAGAGACTTAATCTGAGATTTAAAAACAAAAACTAAAGTGGTCTTTTTTAAGTGCATCGCAAATCGTATATAAAAAAATTTGGACAAACCGATTGATTTATTGAGACTTGATTCAAAATCTGCGCCTAAAAATTATTTAAACATTTTATTCAAAATCTACGTCTAATCAATATATAGAGATTTTCGGCACGTTCCTTGCTTGTATCTTTTGGTCAAAATGTGTGTGGCTTAAAAGATTAATGAATTACTAGGAAAATTTCTAAAATCAAAACTTGTGACAAAATGGTTTTTCGAAATATTTGATCTGATATTTACTTAAAGTACGTTGAACTTTTAAAGAGTTTCCAATATTAGCTTGTACCGAAATATCTCTAAGCTTATTTAAAATCTCTCATAAAAAAAAAGGATTTATAAATGATTTCAATGAATATCTAATTCGCACCAACTGCTGATTTCTGGAACATTCCCTTCTAGTTTGCCCAAATTGGTCTGCGTATGTCAGTGTATTTTTATCTAGTTTTTTTTTTTATAAATAATTGCTGTTCAATTGTCATGTGCTAATAAAGCTGCGCCTGCTACATACAGTAAACAATAATAATTATAATAATAAAAATAACAACAAGCTGCAATAAAACTTCGTACAATGTGAAATTGAAAAAAAATAAACAATTTAGGAAAAAAATCGAAATCAACCAAGTGAAACGGAAATTATAGCAAAATTATAGCAAACTTGAGAGCTGAGCTGAGCTGACTCTGACTTGTGTGAACTTATTATGAATTATGCGCATTGCTTATCTCTAAAGTAACATTTTCGAGGCACATATTTGTGGAATTGATACTTACCGATTATTTCTGTTTCGGAAAAACAAAATTGGAACGAAAAATTATTAATTGAAATAATTGTAGTGGCATTTAGAGCGGTAACACTAAAGTTGCATAGAGGAATTTACGAGGGTTGCCTTTTATATTTCACAAAGAGACGGCACTAATAAGTATTTTTCTTTCCAAAGTTTTTTTTTAAATGTATTCCCATGGAAGTGAAATTAAACTCCCAAGTGGATTGAAAAAACGAGGTTTACTAAGATAAATACAAATTTCCATGTGATTGAAGTAGTGTTCAAAAACATTCCACTTTGAAACTCGCTTGAAAGAAATTTGAACCCGTAAAATAAGTGTCTGGGTAACAAATTAGCAATATACGGCGAGTGATCTCATTCGTTCATAAATTCTGATCTATGAAGGCGAAATTAAAGTCCAACTGTATTGAAATAATATACGAAGTTAAAAATATGTGCAATTGAACCAGTGTTCAAAAACACTCCTCTTCGGAACTCCTGCGTAAGAAATTTGAGCCCGCAAAAACGTCTTTAGGTAACAAATTAGTTATATACGGATGATCTATAAAATTTAAGTCCATCTGGATTGAATATACGAGGCTTGTTGAAGATAGGTACAAATTTGCATGCGATTGAACCAGTGTTCAAAAAACCTCGAATTGAAGAAATTTGAACCCGCAAAAGAAGTCTTTGGGTAGCAAATTAGCAATATACGGCTGATGAGCTATCAGTTTGATTTTTAGATGTTCAGAATGGATCATCACTTCGAATTTTTACAATTCATGGAACTTTTTTGCCAAACGAATGTTTTCACAACCGAATCTTTCTATAGCAAATTCATAGCAAGTTCCCGGAATTTTTTTAGGAAATCCAAAACACAAGATTATTTATGAAAGTCGATATTGTCCCCTTGAAAATATTCCCCATCGAGTGCTATGCACTTAAGCCAGCGCTTGATCCAATCCTCGAAACATTTTTTATAATCATTTTGCGGAATGGCCGTTAGAGCCATCTTCGATTATTCCATTGAATGCTAGGGATTGATCTAATGCTTGAAAAATTTTTTATAATCGGTTTGCGGAATTACCATTAGAACCATCTTCAATTTCTCCATGGCCTCATATCGAGTACTATAAAGCATTACATGAAGCTGCTTTTGAGTCAACCGAATAGAAAAAACTCACTCGGAGACAAATCTGGTGAATTGTCCTTTGACAATAGACTATTGTAATCTGGTCACATTACCATTGCATGCTCCAGAAATAAAAAAGGCAACCCCCGTATATGCTCTCTGCAACAGACGCATTGACGTTAAAAAATATATTTCATGCACCATAAACGCTTTACTTCTCAACTGATACCCTGCATCCATAGGACCAAAAATCAGCGCCCCCAGTATAGATTGTACCATGTGCGTCTATATGTAGACCTATATCTTTGAGACCATAAGAGCTACGTCTGAGGTGTCTACCTCACTTTACAAAAAGGTGTCCCAGTTTTTCTTGGCACATTTTGATATCTGACCTTGTTCCCATAATTGAACTTGCTATAAAAATTAGAAAAGAACAGCTAAATCTTGTGATAACTTCAAAAGACAAACTACTAAATATATCAGATTCAGACCCCATCTGCCCAAACCACAATATGTCAACGAAACCAATCTTACTTGAATTTTTGCAAAATTTAATGCAGAGTATGCCTCAGTCGGTCACAGCTTTAGCGGATTCAAAGTATACCTAAGTATTAACTTCATTTTTGTAAAATGAATGCAGAGTATGTCTGAGTCGGTCACAACCTCGTCTCCCTCCATATTATTTTCATTTTTACAAAATTCAATGAAAAGTATGCCTGAGACGGTCACAGTCTCGATCGAATCAATTACATTTTGTTTCCAATAGTCTCAATCAGTGTATCAATCGCAAATTAGAAGCAGCTCTTAAGTTTGTTTTTGTTAACACTGCGTGCAGGGTATCTCAAAGTCGACTAACTCAGAATTTTATAACAGAGCGCAAATAGTCGCGAAGAGCAAGAAGAGAGAGTTTTAACCAAATACAATTTGACAAAGAGCAAACGTGATAAATATCAAAATCTAATTAAATACAAATTAAAAAAAAACTAAATTAATGCGTCCGAAACCCTACGAATTGCCACAAAGACCGCTGCGACGTAAGCAACAGCAACAACAACAAGAACTAGAACTACAACAACACCGAGCACTCCGATCACAACCACAACAGGAGCATCCCGAGATTATCCGTAATACGAACAGTATGTACTCAAGCCTACGCTATCCGCGCACAGCTCTCAGCCAAGACAGCCTATTGCTTAATCATCAAAATTCGCTTGAGAGTGCGCCGACAGAGCGCACCGAGAGCAGCGAGACGCTTGATAACGCCAGCCATGTCACCACTGCTGCTCATGTGCCACTAACCCAGCCGCAGACTCACACACGGGTGTTGCCCGCAACGACGACGTTACCCTTGCGTCATGGTGGCGTTGCCCCGTTTCGGTGCAGCAATAGCACCACAACGGCTTTGGCAAGCGCGTTGCATGCTACGGCCAAATTGGCGGCCAGTGTCGATTCCTATACAGCGGCCGCCACAGCAGCCGCCTGTACTCATTACGTACCACACGACTACAGTCTCTGCGACTCGTGTCGTCCGCTGCGCTTTCACAGCCAGAGCAGCAGCAGCAATCTCAGTCGTCATAATCTCTCGGGTCCGAGCAGCTGCAGTTCGGCGGGTCTAGCATCAAAGCATAGTTACTACGTTGATTCACCGCCGCCGTTGCGTTATACTAACTACAATCATTTGCATTCGCCTACAGTGGGCGGGAGGCGTTATAATCAGTCGTTGGCATCGTCACCGCTATTGCCTCCGGCGGCGGCAGCAGTTCCGCAAGCTTCCATAGTACAGTCCCCCACAGCCTATCTGCTGCGCACCTATCAACAGCATCAAATCTCTCGTTTTCAGCCACGTCGTACAGGTAGCAGCAGTATGTCACAATCTGGCGAGGATTTGCATTCACCCAGCTACTTGTCCTGGCGCAAGTTGCAGCTAAGTAGAGCTAAGTTGAAGGCTTCCAGCAAGACGTCTGCACTGCTATCGGGCTTTGCCATGGTGAGTTATGCATAAATGGTATATAGTATATATAATATAGTTGGTATGTGTTTGTCATTATGTATCAATATAGTACATAAGTAGCGTATATATGACTTGTACACAATGTTGTTGTTGTGAGGTTAAGATAAATATCTTTTGATTTGAGGGATGGAAGCTCAAAGAAACCAAGTACAAATTTTGTTCTCAAAAAGTGGAAAGCTTAAGATCTTATCGTGAAATAAGTCGATTTAATTTAAAGCAATTATATGTTTTAAATTCCGAATAGAAATCCAAATATGGAACAAGTCTGAAGATCTCTCCCAAAATAGTTTTTAAAAAATGGTGCACTGGGAGTTGAGACCTTGCTCCTTAAATCAAATAAAGTAGTCTTCTGCTTCAGTCATCCTCGACTCTTAGTGGAGCAAAGAGCACTAGGAGTTAAGACCTGGACCTTTAGCTAAAATGAAGTACTCTTCTTCTTCTGCCATCCTAGTGGAAGCTGGGCGGCACTGAGAGTTGAGACCTTGACCTTAAATCAAATTAGGAACTCTTCTTCTTGTGTCATTCTTGACTCCCAGTGGAGAATACGGCCTCAAGTGAAGTACAATTTCTTTTCAACTTTCGATAATCATTCACGTGAGAGTATCATCCATAAATTACTTGACACTGATTTTCATCAAAAAAAACCTCACCTGAAAATATCACGCTTGGTCACTTGACCGATGGGGGGCGGGTCTATGTTTGTGGCACTTAGTCAATAATATTCGGTTTCAGAAATAATGGACCTTTTTTTTACTTGTTTGTTCTACCAATTTCCGGATTTCTCAATTTTTTGTTTTTACAATTCCGATTACAATTGTAGGGGGTCTTCCCATGTACTACGGTGGGTCATTGAGCCGGGAGGGGTTACGTAACTTGGGGTAATGACCCTAAGATAGTTTTGTAAGAAGTTTTACCCCATAATCTTAAAGGAGAAGTTTAAATATATCTCGATAGTTAAATGATATTGAGATAATCGTTGAATCTAAATTTCGGAGACAACATTTGGCTCCGTAGGACTTAATAAAAACTTAGATCATGAACAAAACAATATAGAGCGTCAAAGTGAAAGAAAGTAAAAATGAGAAATTGTCTCAAGACACTCCATCCAGATCGATAGAGAACAATAGATGAATATAGCGATTTTTCTTATCGATTGCTTTTAGGGCACAGGAGAAAGAGTTTGGTGCGAGATCCTAATCAGCCTTGAGACGTTCTGAAATCAAATTTTAGAATAATTTTATTAGATATTAGATAACCGAAAATGGTCTCAAGAACTCTCCATACGATCTGGACAGATAGAGTAACAGATGGATATGTCGATTGCATTTAGGCTACAAGCTATATTAAGAATTTTGGTGCGAGAACCGACTCAGCCTCAATACGTTCGGAAATAGAATTTTGATCTAATTTTATTCGATAGCCGGAAATAGTCTCAAAAGTATCCAACCGATCTAGACAGATAGAGTAACAGATGGATATGCCGAAGTATTTTCTCGATTGCTTTTAGGGTACAGGCTATATTAAAAGTTTTGGTGCGAGAACCGAATCAGTCTTGAGACGTTCGGAAATCAGAATTTCAACTAAATTTATTAGATTTTATTAGATAACCGCAAATGGTCTGAAAATTCTACATTTTCTCGATTGCTTTTAGGGATCGAGCTATATTAAGAGTATTGATAAGAGAACCGAATCAACCTTGAGACATTCGGAAATCGAAATTTGTACTTATTTTATTAGATAACCGAAAAAGGTCGCAAAAGTCTACATTCACATCGAAAGATAGAGTAAGAGATGGATATGACGACTTCGTTTCTCGTTTGCTTTTATGAAAGAGGCTATATTAAGATTTTCGAAGCGAGAACCGTCTGAAGACGTTCGAAAATTGAATTTTGGACTAATTTTACTAGATAGCCTCAATTGGTCTCAAAACTCTCCATCCAGATCGACAGATAGAGTAACAAATTAATATATATTTCTCGAATGATTTTGGTTATATTAACCGTTTTGGTGCGACTTCCTAATTAGCCTTGACACGTTCGGAAATCATATTTTGGACTAATTTTATTAGATAACCGCAATTGGTCTCAAAACTCTCTATTCAGATCGATAAATAGAGTAAAAGATGCATATATCGAGTTTCTTTCTGGATTGCGTTTAGAGTAGAGGCTATATTAAGAGTTTTGGTGTTATATTGGAATCAGTCTTGGGACGTTCAGAAATCGAATTTTGAACTAATTTTATTAGATACTCGCAAATGATTTCAAAATTCATCATCCAGATCGACAAATGGAGTAACAGATTTCTTTCTCGATTTACAGGTGCAGGCTTTATTAAGAGTTTTAGTGTGAGATCCTCATCAGCATTAAGACGTTTGAAAATCAAATAAGATGTTATTAGATGGTTATCTCGTCTCAAAACTCTGAATCCAGAGCGATAGATAGAGTAGCAATGGATAGGTCGATTTCTCTTATCGATTGTTTTTGGGGTACAGGACCGTACCTAAATTACGTAACCCGTTCATGGGTAGAGGGGGGGTCTTGAAAATAGAAGGGAGAGGGTGTCTTCGTTTTGGTGCGAGCACCGAATGACACATTCGGAAATCGAATTTTCGACTAATTTTATTAGATAACTCCTACTGAAGTTCCTTTAATCCGTGAATTCTGAAAATGACAATATTCTTTTCTGTTCCGCTTAAAATGCACTGAGGATGGTACTAAACGTTGCTTAGAACGATATTCTTCAGTATCACTTAAGTTATGGAGGAACTCTAATTTCTGTAAAGTTGAAGAAACTGTTGAGCACTCACAATACTCACTCAAAATAGTATTTCTAACTTAGAATCCTCTTACGGCCAGCAAACAATTTTGAAACCTTTTACGTTTTAAATTTTACTCATTATAGGGAACACAGTTCAATTCAAAAGACACCAAACGAAACTGACAGAAATCTTGCGTATCCCTGATTTATACCAACGTCGTATAAAAATATGCATCAATTTGTATCCGTCTAAGTTTGTCGCATCAGCTGCCAAGATTTGAAAAGTTGGCTAATTATAATAATAATCTCATGCCCTGCCTTGGCCAGTTCTTGCGCTGCTCAAAAATGCCCAAACCCCCACATGTTTTTATTTCAAGAATCTTTCAATCTTACGCTCTCTCTCTAGATCTTCAACCATAAGACCTCACACTCACTAATTTCTTATTACTCTCTCCACAGGTGGCCATGGTCGAGGTGCAGCTGAACAATGATACACAAGTGCCGGCTGGCATGCTTGTGGCATTTGCCATTTGCACCACGATGCTGGTCTCCGTGCACATGTTGGCGCTCATGATTAGCACCTGCATCCTGCCCAACATTGAGACGGTTTGCAATCTGCACAGCATTGCGCTGGTGCACGAATCTCCGCACGAGCGTCTGCATTGGTATATAGAGACGGCCTGGGCCTTTTCCACGCTGCTGGGTCTGATACTATTTCTACTGGAGATAGCCATATTGTGTTGGGTCAAGTTCTATGATTTGAGCCAGCCGGCGGCTTGGTCGGCCTGCATTGTGCTCATACCCGTACTTGTGGTGTTCTTGGCCTTTGCCATACACTTTTATCGCTCGCTAATGATGCACAAGTATGAGGTTACCGTGTCCGGCATACGCGAATTGGAGATACTAAAGGAGCAAATGGAGCAGGATCATCTGGAGCATCATCATACCACGCATACGCGAAATAATGGCCTGCACTATGGCGCTGCGGGTGATATTGTCTAAAATAGAGTAAATGGTTATAATTCTTTTGTATTAGTATTAAGCGGAAAGTCCAACACTTCCAAGACATGCGATTTATATAAGTACGATAATAACGAAAAAGACATAAATAACTGTAAAACTATGTATATGTTATGTACTATGGATAGCATATAAAAAAAAGAAGAGAATGAAAAGAGATTTGTAACTTTTGCAAATTGTGATACGCCTAAAGCAATAGATTTTTTTTACTACTTTATGTATTGTATGTTAATCCATACGCCACCCATATAAGTATGTTTGAATGTATGTCTTATATAATGTACGTACTACCTGTATTTTATTTATTAATAGATCTATCTAAGTTAAACTTGCGTTGTAATTGATATTATTAAAATGATTCATTTTCGAAGACAACATTGTTAGAGTTCGTTCTACACGTGTAAATCCTTAAGCAATAACTTTAGGAAAGGCTGGGTGAGGAAAGCTCTTTATGAAGTAGCGAAGTTTGTATGCTCTAGAAGAAGTTAGTTGATATAGCAGAAAGCTTGAGAGCTTTTAGAATCAAAAAGAGCTTAAATTTCATAAGTTTTTTTTAAGCCTTAAGGAAGATTAAATGATAGTAAATTTGTTATAACAACGTTGATTTTTGTACTGAATTGGTTACATCTAAAAATGCTTATTGTTGAAAGTTTTTCTAAAGTCTTTAAAATGCTTATAAAAAATATAGTTAAAACGCTCTCAGCAAAAAATCTAACAATATTGTCTAAGATCTATCTAAGTTAAAGTTGCTTTGTAATTGATACTATTAAAATGATTCCTTTTCGAAGACAACATTGTTAGAGTTCGTTCTACACATGTAAATCCCTAAACAACAACTTTAACCAGGGCAAGGAAAGCTCTTTAAGGTATAGCGAATTTTGTATACTCTGGCAAAAGTTGATTGATATAGTTTCTTTAAAGCTTGAGAGCTTTTAGAATTTAAAAATCTTGAATTTCACAAGCTTTTCTTGAACTTTTAAAACGATTTAATTAAAATTCAAATAACAAAGCTGATTTTTGTACTGATGTGATTGTATCTAAAAAAGTGTCTTATTAAAAGTTTTCCAAAAGTCCTTGAAATGTTTATAAAAATCGAGCAAAAGTTCTGCGGGCAAAAAATCGAATGTAACAATATTGTAATTTAGTCGAAACTTGTTATTATAAAAGCGCTTTTTTGTTTAAATTTTAACGTAGATATAACATATAGTTTTGATAAAATTCATCTTTTCTATACAAATTGTATGATTTTTACTATAATTACTTAATTAATAATTTAATTTCTAATTGAATCTTATTCCAAATTGTCGAAATTTTCTACTTCTGTAATGCAAACTCTTCGGTTTGCTATTCAAGCGTTTTTTTAAACTCGTATTATTATTTTTTAATTAAAAAGAAAGTTTTTCTGCCCATTTTATAAGATTTGAGAGCTTGCACAAAATGTATTTTTCTTCAAAAATTAAAAAAAATTCTTTTAAGACAATAATTAAATGCAGTGGAAGAAACTCTAATCAATTTTTTTTATCACCGGTCTATAATGGAATTTGATAATTTAAAGTCGAAACGAAAATATTTTTGTAACTTTATCATATACAAAATTTAGCTAAAACTTTTTTGAAACAATATTGTAGTTAGTAGAAACTTGTTATTATAAAAAAACCTTTTATTTTTTAATTCTAACGTAGACAGATCAAGTAAATATAATATATCGATTTGATAAAATCCATATTTGTATAGAAATTGGAAGATTTTTATTTTTTAAAAGTGAAAGATATACAAAGTAAATTTTTCTATCATCAGTTTATAAAGCTATTTTAAAAAAGTAAGCTAAAAGACTTAACGATAATCTTTTTGTACCAGGTCTTCGACTGTATATCATATAAACAATTGTATTTGGAAAATTTATAGTAGTTTTTATAAAATCCGATCTTCTATTAAATAAACTTCACCGGTCTGTAAAGGGATTTGAAAAAAGAAAGCTTTAAGTCTTAACGAAAATATTTTTTTACCAAGTCTTTGATTGTGAATCATAAAACAATTTATATAGAAAAGAAAAGATTTTTTTTTCCTCCCTGAGCTTAGGGCTCCTACAAGAACTTTTTTTTTTTGTGCTTAGCTGTCTGATGTTGTATACGGACAAGTCGTTCAATATTGTACATCGTCAGGTTGCCTTTCACCGCCCCACTCGTCTGCTTCCTTCGCGGTTTCACGCCAAAGACATCCTGACAATGCTGCCTCGATATTTCCTAAGACCATGGCTGATCCAACGCCACTTGCGTGTTCTTATCTCAGTGCAGTTTTTTTTTTCTAAAAAGGGTTCTGCCAAGACCTTCTGTCTTGATCACATCCAGTTGTTTGACTAGTACTTTTCTTGACGAAGCCCCGGAAGGGAGAACCAGTATCTCCTATGTTCTCCTGCAGCCCATTTGTTTATAATGGTTTTGATTGTGGACCAACCGATGCCACAAAACGGCGCAGGAGATGTAGTCAGGGTGGAGGCACCCTGTCGTGCTAGATCGTCAGCGATCGTGTTACCATCCACTCCCGAGTGCACAGGCACCCAACATAGCATGACTTTGTTCCGGGCGGACAGGGTTTGGATGTGGTTATGGCATTCTTTAACCATCCTGGAGATGCTCCAGGATGATAATACCCTAATAGCAGCTTGGGTCTCTGAAAAGATGCATATGGGCTAGATGCCCATTGCGGTAGAGATTCTGGTGTTGGGTCCAACGATTCCAACATCTACACCCTGCTCAGTTTTGGACCCATCCGTGAATCATTGTTGTCACCGAAGTTTTCCACAGGGGCTGCCATCAGCCCAAGTCTCCCAACTTGGGAGAAGAGATCTAAATTTCTTGTTATGAATCTCAGTGCAGTTAGGAACTTCACTTGCCATAGTTCCCCGTTTGACATCCAGTTGGGCCAGAATATCGCGCATGTAATCCTTAGACACTTGTTGACGAAAGACTGCAATTTCGACGTCATTCTCTGCGGGGTCGGCCACGTCTCGCTGCCGTACATGAATGGAAGATTCTCAGCTTTGTTCTTCTGCTTATTTGCTAGATTCTCCATATGGAGAGCAAGCGTCCAAATGCTGATCGCGCTTTGTTGAAACGATTCTCTATATCCTCATCCACCCCACCACAGGTGGAAATTGTGGTACGAGAAGCTATCAACAAAGTCGATAGTGTTCCCGCAGATGGCTATGCTACCTTTGCTGGTGTGATTGAGGCTGAGATTCAACTTTGCTGGCAAGGATCTTGAGGTCATTCGCTTTGGCTTGGATATCTATCACTAAGTTTATGAGAGAGGAGACAATTTGTCGTCCGCGTAGTCCAGGTCTTCCAAATGACGGGTGAGTCTTCACGTGAACCCACGCCTAGACCTGCGTACATCTCTTATAAACTCGTCAACTACTATATTAAATAGTAGTAGTGATAGGGGATAGAAAAGAAAAAGTTGTATTTGGAAAATTATAGAAGATTTTATAAAATCTATTCTTCTACCCAAAAAGCATTCTGAAGCAAATTTCATGAATCCAACCAAATAAGGGCATAACGTGCCGGTCTATTAAATTTTATCGGGCTACAAAAACTTTTAAAACCAAAAAAATTTTATTTTGAGTTTTCCTTTTTAAGTACTTTCTATGACTCTAGAAAATTGTCATCCAACAATACTAGAAGTTATTTTAAGAGAAGATGGAAAGCCAGCCGCTGTATGTTTCATATTATGCAGGTACAAAAGGCCTCGCTATCGCCATGTTTGTCTCAAAATCCATCCCAAAATGCCCATACTCTTAGGCAGTGTATATTTATTATTAAATATTGCCAGCCACAAAGTTTGCGTGACAGCCCGCCGAAAGTTATAGTTATTGATAATAGTTAGAAAACAGGGAAGTCACCTAAACTAGCTTAGAAAACATTAAGGTAGGTTATGCCCAAACACGCCCAAGAAACCCGGAAAGCGGTTGACACACAATAAAAGTTAGAATCATGTTTAGTTGACGAAAACATGTCATGCCGTGTTAACGGCAGCAACGGCTATAGATGCCTGCGTTATCCTGGCGGAGGATGCTATAAAGGCAGATGGCTGCATAGTCAACATCATGGCTATGGTGTAAAGACAAGCAGACGCGGACTTGTCTATGAGGGTCAGTGGTGGCAGGGCCAGAGACATGGTTATGGTGAGTTAAGGCACACTGTGGAAGATGGCAGCTCGCAACGCATTTATGTGGGTCAGTGGTGGCGGGATAAACGCAGCGGCGAGGGCAAGGCGTTTTATGCCGATGGAACGGTGTATTTTGGTCAGTGGCAGCTAAACAAACGACAAGGTTTGGGCATGCAATGGTATGCGGATGGGCGCATCTATTTGGGGGAATGGTTAAATGATAAAATGCACGGACTGGGTGTGCTTTACAGTGGTAAGTAGAAATAGGTATCAGATTTAATATAATAACAAATATTGTCTGCAGCCAATGGCAATCGCTATGAAGGCGCCTTTGAGCAGGGCAAAAAGTGTGGAGCGGGTGTTTACTTGCATGAAGGAAGTGGTCAAATGCAGCGTGGCACTTGGAGCAATGACGTATGCCGCACATCGCTGCTGCTAAAGATTAAGCGGGATGCAGATGATGCAGCGCAATCGTTCGCCAGTTAGTGGGATACAATTAAAATACAATAGAAGTAATAATGAAATTAAATTAATTTAATGATGCATGCCTCCAAGAAAGATGAATTTCTTTTGGCAATTGATGTACAGGACGCTCTCCGAACAACAAACTTGGAAAAAAGCAATAAAGTATAATTTGAACTAAACAAGTAATATAAAACTAATCTATCAGTTCCTTTGGCGTAGTTTTGAGCTAGCTGTACCAATATCCGCCACCTCCACCGTGTTTTGACGACGCGGCCGCCCACGCCTTGTAGTCGTTGTTGTCTCTGGTTGCTCCTCGGGCGTTGTATTACGACTGCGCGCTCTTCTGGTACTTTGCACATCCACTGATTTGCAACGTTGCAGCCGGGTGGCCGCCATTTTAGCTCTAGGCACCTCCTCAACGCTATCATCCAGTTCTATTATCGCTATTGGTGTGTTTTGCTTGCGCGTCCTTGTGCCGCGTTGCACAACAATCGGTTTGGATTTGTTGCGCTTCAAACCCGGGACAACCTCCTGCGGTGCCAATTCGCCGCTATCACTGAGATCAATGTGCTCAATAAATTGGCAGGCGTTTAGATCTACATCACTCGATGAAGTTGACAAATACTCGGGACTGCTAAGCTGCACATAGTCCAACTCTGTATAAATTTTAAATTTATTTTTCTTTGTGGCTTCTGCCGGCGGCGCTAATAAATCCATTTTTGGCTCCGGCGGCGATACGTTAAACTTCAACGCACGCGCTGGAAGCTTGGGCTTCTCGACAGCGTAGAGTTTGGGCTGTAACTCCATGCGCGCTGTTTTAAGCTGTAACAGCAAGTTATAGCCATAGTTGATGTCTACTTGTTGGCCACTCTTGAGCACTTGGTTAAGTGAGGCTTCTATGTGCTTAACAGCTGCTTTGGGATTTTGCTTGGCGCGCAAATAGTTGGCATAATATATCTGCTGTATGGCCAAGATCTGAGCGTGGATGGCAGGATGGTGTGCATTTTCTAGCCAAGCGTTGGCGCGCGCATAAAAGTCGTTGAGCTGCTCGTGATCTCTATTGAGATAATACAGACGAGCATGCAGGCAGCCCACAATGATAAAGATTTGCTGCAGTTGCGCATTATCACGCAGCTCCGGGTGAGATTCAGCTGTATCAAAATAGCTAAGCAGCTGCAGCTTTTCACTTACGTTCAGCTTATCCTGCAATGAACATAAAAAGTTGTACATGTTTGTGTAAGAAATCTCAACTATTACTAACCGACTGTACCAAGGGTTCAGGCTCCAGCTGTGCCTGCTTTCTTATAGGCTCCAATGTGGCCACATCTTGATGTAGCTGCATTGTCTTCATTTCGTTAACCAATTGCTTCATATTCAACGTATCCATAGACTCAAGTGCAGCTGCGCTCTTCTCTTTGGGCTCTAATGGTTTTACACAAAGCATGTGCTCAATAAGACGCAGCATAATATTCGCCTTGTCCAGGCTTTCCATTTGCAAATGTGTCCACAGCCAGGAAACAAACACCTCAATTGAGCGCAAAGCCAGACCATATTGTAGCACCGTGTTCAGCAGCGTATTCAATAAGGGCAATCTTTCACTCAGTCTATTGGCATTGCATTCCACGCTATCACGCAAGAGCTCACACATGATGACCAAAAGCACAGAGGTATCTATGGAGGAAATGCAGAAAAAGTTGCGCACACTATCCAACATTTTATCCATGACATTCAGAGCCGTTGGCATGCTGGGCAGGGAGCTGTAGCGACGTTGCTGATACAACATACGAAAACGCACCCACTGCATCGTGATGAGCACTATATCACATTTATCGCGTCGCTCCTCGAACTCATCGCGCAGGCTTTGCACTTGCAACAACAGCAATTGAGCATGGTTGTGCTGGCCTTGGACGGCATAATAGTTGGCCAAATGACAGAAGCACAGCAGCACAAGCGTCTGTTGGCGTTTAAAGAAGCTAGCATTGGACTGCAGTTGTGGCCAAAGTTCGTCCAAAAGCTTTTGGGTGTAAGACACTTCACATTGTAGATCAACACCCTTGAATGGAAGATGTATATTCGATAGAAAGTGTATTATAGCGCGCAAGTAAGCAAATCTGTCGCCCAGCATTCGCGCAATGCGCAGTAGCAGCAGCCAGGCTTCATTAGCTTGCGCCACATAGCCCATTGTAAGCAGTCCCTGCGCGGCCGCAGTGATATCATCTACAATTGCCTCCCAGTCGATGATTGCCTCATCAGAGCTTAGGTATTCCTCATCAGCCTGCAGCAAATGATCCAGTTAATAAAAGAAATATGATGCAGTCATAAACTTACCTTATTGTAAAAGCTGGCAAAAGCATTTATGACACTTGTGGCCAGCTGCAGCAACTGCTTTTCGTTGCCCACATTGATGCTCAAGCGATTGTATTTTACAAACATTTCCTCCAGCTTATCTTCCACCACTTCTTTTATAGGTATTTTGGTTTTCTGTGCCTCAAAAGCCTCTTGAAAAGCCACAGTCATAACATGAGCGTTGACTAAATGCTGCAGCCGCGTCAGTGGCTGTTTAAAGCTCAAGCGATGCAATTTCGCCGCCAAATCATCAAATTGTTTTACTACATCCTTATCCGTGCGCATGCGGCGTGCCAAGAGCACAAACTGATAGTCTGTTTGTCGACAACGCAGTAAGGACTGCACTAAGCCTATATTTGTCTTAAAATAGGCGAGCACCACCGACATATCCGTTTCGTAAAGTTGACGCTTTTCTACGTTAGTTAACTTATTGCGCAAGGAACTCTGCTCATGCACCTCATACACGCATTTCTGTACATCTTTGGAGCTTTTGTAGTATATAATCATTTGATTGCGCTGCCTGGAAGGATATGCTATAGCTGTAATATAGCAGCTATGCAGCTGAGCAGCCAACTCGGCATCCACGCAGTGCTTGCTGCTGGCTTTATATATGCGATGCAGCAGTACCAGCCACTCCTGGTTGCCTAATAGGTGGCGCATGCTCTTTAGTGCCTCTACAAGTTGTAAGAGAAATAAAAATTGCGCATTTGAGCTAACTTTGCTGGCTATGTCCACAAACAAACGCATAAGCTGAGCAGTTACAATGCTGCTGGAATTAAGGCACTTCATGGATTCAGCTAATTCCACTATATGGCGCACAATGCACAGCAGGTGCGTTTTAAACAAGCCAGCCGTAATCTAAAAGAGTTTATATTTAGCAAATAATCGGCTCATATAAATGAATTAACCTACCAACTGCTCCTGGTTTAAAAAATTATTGTAGGCCATTAGTGCGCACAGACCCAGGGAAAAGTTGCTATGTTTGCGCATACTTTTGCAGTCTGAATTGCAGCTCACTGTGCCAAACCCGCTGCTCGTAATGTTTGTCGTTACTTTGTAGCAGCTTTGCAGCAGCTCCAAGTGTGCAGAGTACGCCTCAGCACAGCCCTTGCCCTCCAACTGCTGCCAAAATACCACAAAGACTGCAGATTTGTTGTGCACTTGCGTCTGGAGGCGCTGTAGCACCATCAGCAGGTCCATAAACCACTGCTCTTTGGTCAAATCAGCGCACTTGAGCTCAAAGAAGCGCACAAACTTATTGCAGAGATCAATGTACGTGCGCTTGAAATCTGGGGTATCTTCACGCACATACAACAGCTTGACATAGTAGTAGAGCAGCTGTATGGCATAATGCTGGGTGGATATTTCCTTGAAGTGCTCGCGGCAGCTGCGCAGCAATTGTAGCGCCAGTTGCTGATTTCCAGCAGCTGCAAAGATGTCAATTTGCAACAGCGACAGAAACATGCCAAGATATTCCTTAAACTGTTTGTTCAATTCAGCTGCAGGTAAGGTATTACATTCAAGCAGCCTAAACAGCGGCTCATACATCTTTTTTGTATGCTCCATGGGCAGCTGGCTAAGAAAGTTCCAAAACGAAGAGCTACGTTTGTAAAACAACATTTGATTCAACTCGCTTAACAAACTTGTGTAGTTAAAGCGCTGCACACGTTTTTGAAGCACCATCTCTTCGAAGAGCGTGCCCAGTGCAGTCAGAGAGTTATATATCTCATTTTTTAGCACGCTGGCATTGCCTGTGGTATCCTTTTGCAGTTGCTGCTGAAACATATTAAAATGACTCAAGTGCATGCCATAGTAATGCTTAAAGTTGGTTTCAGTTTGCAATCGACAATGTTGTGAATTAATAAAAGCATAGAGTCTTTGGCAGTCAGTGATTGTTTGCTGGGAAAACAAATAAATCAAATGCATTAGTATATTATTTTATTACAAATTATACATCCCTACCTCACGACACAGTCCATAGTGTATATAACGCAAGCTGCTGAGATGCGTATCCCACACGCTTTCCTTTTCGCCACATGGCTTCACATGTGGTAGCAATAATTCCACTATATCACAATAGATTTCAGCATTTTTATGACAATTGGCTTGCAATGCCAAGCACAATTGATGCAGCACTTGCACATTATGTACTAATGCAGCATAGGCGACGCTATCTGTCCCGCGCTTCAGTATTTGTTTCAGTTTATTGTCTATAGTTTTTACAGCACTTAAAGCTTCCGCACGCGTGCCTTGAAGCAGTTTTGTCAGATCAGTTGACATTTTGCATTTAAAACGTCTCTTTTTTTTAACTAATAAGACTTGTTATATATTTGCACAAATTGTTTTAAAATTGACGCGGTGAATTTGTAGCTGGTGATGCTAGATTTTCGATTTACGCTAAGATCGAAGTTGTGCAACACTGCGGGCAAGTTATCGATAGCTGTTTAATGCGAGCAGTGTTGCAAAATCTTTTCGTTAGGGCGCGCAGCAGTGCATCAAATGGCAGTTTTATTTAAATTTTCAAAAAGTAAAATTTAAAGTATCTTTTTTATCAATTATTTTTATTATTATTATTTTATATTCAAACAGATTGCATGACACGTTGGCTCTTTTGCCAGCGAAATGAGTTTGTGTTCCAAATGCATAATTAGTTAGCGCTGTCGTACTTTGTTAAAACAAGGTTGCCAGACTGATGGTAAATAATGCGCTTTTTGCTAAGGTTTACGCGCCGTAAAAGAAAAAATTAACTAAAATCGTAAATGTAAACAATGTGCGCTCTGTAAACGAACAAATTATTTAATTCAATCGTAAACATAAACGTAGTGTACCCAATAAGTTTCCGACATGGGCTTGTAACGCCATTTTTCATGCCAACCCGCACGGGATCCTTGAGAGTATCGCCTATTACGCTTTTGTTTTCCTCATTATTTAGTATAAAAGCCGGTACGCCAAAATATTTTCGTGGTATTCCAGTGAATCGCGTTTGTTATTCTTGGAATCATCGAGTGTTTTAAATCTTGGAGCCCGATTTTAATTGCAGTAGCAAGCGACGCACGGCCTGCACGGAGCGCTTTTAAAACGGCTATGTCATAAGTAAGTAGCCAATAAGCAGTTCTGTGGACAGGAAGAGAGTGTCGTGGGTGAAACTCCTGCTTTAAAAGTTAAAAATATTTGGAAAAAGAAGAGCCTTAGGAGTCGATACTGCCACTTACCATCAGTTTTCATGTGCCTGGCTCCTTGCATTGCCGCGGATTACCCTATGGACGCTATTTTTAGTTGGATCATTAAGCACACCAGTTCGTGTAAATATTGATTTGGTGCTCGCTATATGGCTCGTAGACACGTCCAGCTGGTAACATATTTCGTTCACGAACATATGGTACCATACTTTGTTTCTCCTTTCCTGGACTTCTTCTCACATTTCTCATATTGTTAGGCACAGATATTCAAGTAAAGACTGCCCATGTGTTGAAATTATATGAAGTTCTTTCAGAGATATTTTGGCATTAACATCACCATTGTCTTAGGAACATGTTTAGCCAATTTGAAGGAATTCATTTTTAACTTGGACTTCGAAACAATCCAAATGACACAAAATCTTTTGTAAGCCTCACTACTCCAGTAATTTATTTTTGCTCAAAGAAATTCTGGAATGATTTTTTTCCATATCTTTTTTCCATATTTGTGGCAGTGGACCAAATTGGTCAGAGAAATCGTCTTGAATTTTTTTCAGGAATAAAATTGGTTGATGAGTTGGGGGCAAAAGATTCTTCCTCTTGCGAAAAGAAAAATGCTAAGATTTTCTCTTAATTTATGGAATGCTTAAAATTTGCTGGGAAAGTATTGCCTTCGACCATTGGGATTAAAATCCAAAAAGGCGAATTAAAAAAAATATGGACAAATGACGCCAATGGTTTGAAAAGCATTGCCACCTGTTGAGCTTCGTGTGGGATGCGTCATCAATCATTTATGTTTACCAAGGCTCTGTCATTGCTATCCTTAGAGAAGAGTGACGCAATAATGGCAATAAACTTTATCCTCTTCTTCTTAGATTCCATTTCCCTTAGTAGGGCAGAAGAACTAGAAGAACTAAATCTGAAGAAGAAGAACTAAATCTAAAGAAGAAAGAACTAGTCTTTTTCGATAGCCTGTTTCCTTGTGGGTTCCACGTTAAAGCTTGTCGAGGAATAATAACAATGCGGCGGACGAGTGGGAGGAATCTGAAGTTCTACTTGCACTTTCATATCTGAATTGTAGTCAGACTCAGGACTAAGAGAGAATCAGAATGCGGCACCAATCTATGATTTGGTCTCAGAGGTGGTTCTTAACTTCGAAGTATATCTATACCAAAGCTGGTAAAACACTTTGGGGGACGCAAAAACTCTCGTCGATCCGCCTCTGGCGACACAATTTCTTGTTGTCACATCCCCCGAGTACCTTGGCAAAGGTATAATCCAAAATGAACCAAATTGATGCAACTCCACAAGAACAGAACTATGATGGATACAGGAGCTCTATTGCAGCTATGCTCTATAGACCTACACGACAACCTAACTCCCTGTCTGCCTTTTTTCCTTTCATTCGGCATCCATCACACTGCACAACATGATCTTTGGGTGATCTTGACTTAACCTTAGCAGCATAACTAGCATAACTCATAAAGTCTTCTCTCATGATCCAACTATCCCACCCCACCTAAATATTATAGCTTTTCTGCCAGACCTCTCTCCCCTCGTTCTTTTTAGTTTGCTGAGTTAACAACAGGATCTCTGGGGGATGTCGGCTTAAGGCCCATACGCAGCATGCAAAATTTACGAATGGAATGACAAAACTTTCTAATTATTGGTAACGAAATGCTCGAAATTCGAAATATTGTAATCGATATCATGCACATGCTCTGTAATTAAGGGAATTGTTTCATTACTACGATAAATACTTTGTTGAGCCCATTACAGAGAACGTGTCGAAAATTACTTCCATGAGATTTGTAATCTTCGAAAACTAACGCAATTATCTCCCTCACACTTTTATTACTCATTTTGTTTACTTATTTCAAATGTGGCCATTGACTTTTTTGGCAATCAGCTAAAAGTTCTTTTTATCACTGTTTTTGGCGAAAATCAGTCTGAATCATCGTCTGAGTGAATCGCTGCGCCTTCTTGAGCCCCAAAGTGCTGTTACATAAGTCCATTAAAGTTTATGACACATCAGCATATTCACACAATACTCATATCTTATAAGCCCAAGAAACATAATTCCGATACTTTGTAAGTTTCATTGACTTTTTTGGCTAAGCCCCTCCAGAAAAACTATAAAGCTGGCCATAAAAGCGTAGGAAGCATTGGTGACAAAAGTGAAACAAACCGCCAACTATTTTAATTAAACGCCAACACTTAAAGAGCAGTCCCCTACCAAAGCAGAGTAGCCTCTTCTTCCGAAGAAGAGTCTCTCTGCTATGACAGAGAGGTATCCGTGGCATGCCTCATAATAGACTCATTAACGCAGCTGCGGCTTGTGGACTTGCTGCCTGTCGGATGTGGATGTGTGTGGATGAGACTTTCGAAATTGCAATAAAATTGCAACCGGCTGTAATTTTTCGCTCAAGCGTGCAATGCCACAAACGGTGGCTCCACGATGACGTCGTTGTTGTTGTTGTCTCTTCCATGGAGCGCCATAAATTTCATTTTTGCTTGCCCCAACGAAAATATTTCGTCGCATGCCAAACAAATTTACAAGCGACAACATTTTCCACATGATTTTCAAGCGTAAACTTCTTAACATCTTCTCACACATGTTGGAAATTGTATCTACCATACTTTTTGGGGGAAAATAGGACGGGTCTATGTAGGGGAGCGACTTTCATTTTTTTTGTGTCTTGGCAGCAACCCTTCAGCCTTGGCATTTCTCTATAGGATTTCTTGCGCTTGGTTGCAGGCAATAAGCCAATAAGTAAACGTTGACAGCTACAAACATAGCTAGGAACTTGACCTAAAGCAATGGCCAAGTTCAAGTGCAGTCTCAAAAAGTTTGTAGCGTCGAGCTCTAGAGCCCGAACGACCTTGATATGCCCTTTATTTTGTTTGGAAGCTGTGTTTAACTGTAGTAGCAAAAAACTTTTCAACGTGATCTGGTTCAACTATGAACTCCAAATACTCTTTTTCAAGTTCAGTTTGAACTTGTAAAGACGTTGTGGTTCAACTTTAGGAAAGTCTCAAAAGATTCCCTGGCATGTTCTAGTTCAATTAAAAAAATTATGATTCGATTGGAACATAAAAACTGGCTCTAGTAGTAAATACTAAAAGAAAACGTTTAACCACATACTGGATAAAATATAACCTCCAAGAACTTTGAAATAATTGTTGGATTCCATCTATATAAAGCCTCGAAAAAAGCATTTTCTGGTTCAAGTATTAGCTCAAAAAAAACCTTTTGAACGATTTGGTTCAACTGTAACCTCCGAGAAGAAGTTGACAAGCTCTAGTTCAAATTATATCTTTAAAAAACTCGTTAAAGAAATGTTGGTTCAAATGGTTCAACAAATTAGGATTCAATTGGAACATAAAGAACTCGTTAAACAAATTCTGGTTTCACTATAAATTACAAAAACTTTTGGTCTAGATTTTTTTTTTTTGCTTCTGTAATTAAAAAATAAAAACTTTCGATATAATTTTAATTCCACTATAATAGCTCTCAAAGAACTATTAAATGCAAGTTCTGGGTCAACTATACTTCCAACAAATTCTGATCCAACTAATTATAACCTAAAAAAATCGTCAAACAAGTTCTAGTTCCACTATAAATTCAAAAACAAACAAAAACTTTTAACCACGTTCTGGTTCAACTGTAACCTCCAAGAACTTTTGAACCATTTTTAGTTCAGCTGTAGCCTGCAAAAAACCCATAGCAAGTTCTGGTGCCGACTAAAACCTACACGAAACACTTAAAAAAACTTATCTATATATAACACTTCTATCCACAATAATCGGCTTCAAAAAACTATCAAACAAGCTTTGGTTCAACTATAACCTAAAAATAATCCTTAAACAAGTTCTGGTTCAAATATAAACTAAAAAAAAAAAAACCATTTTAGACGTTCTGGTTCAACAATGAACTTCCAAGAACATTTGACGTCAATCGTGGCCTCAACTGTAGCATAAAAAATTTCTTAGGTCAAGTTCTGGTTCAATTGTTGCTTCAAAAAACCACTTGAAGAAATTTTGGCGCAACTGTAGCCAATCATAAAAGACTACCTCGACAAGTTCTGATTCAATTTTAACCTCAAGAATACTCTTAAAAATGTTCTGCATTCAACAATAATCTAAAAAAAATCTTTAAGCAAGTTCTGTTTCAACAGCTTTATAAACTCAAAAAAAAATCAACTAAGACGTTCTGGTTCAACTATAACCTCAAAAAAAACTCTTAAACGAAGAATCGAACTACAGTATTCTCTAAATACTCCTTAGACAAGTTCTGGATCAACTATAAGTCCAAAAAACGCATTAACAGAGATTCTGCTGTTCGTACCATTAATCATTAAAAGAGCAGTCTCAAAAAGCTCTGAAACACGTTCAGGTACAACCATAACCTCAAAAAACGCTTCAACAAGAAGAAAGCTCCTTGACAAATTCTGGCTCAACTACAACCTCAAGAAAATATTGCTTGACATCGATTCGTTTTTAAACGATTCTTTTTTTCCGACAATAGAATCGATTTTTGTTTATTGAGAATTAATCGTTTTGCGTCATTGAATTTTGCGATATTTGTACATTAGGGAGGATAAATTTGCATGAGGCAAACAAAACGTTTTGGGAGCTCTCAAGGATTTTGATACTTTGGGTAATTTTAAGCATATTCGCCAAAGAAATCTATTGGTCTAGCAAATGTATTTCGAGGTCGTCCTACTTTTTCAAAATAGGTTTATTTCAGAATATTCAAAAATCGACTTCCATTCATAAGACTTCAAAACGTTATTTTTTCTTTAGCCAAATGTGCATTTGGTGGGGAACCCCAATGTTCGACGAATTCATTTTGGCATTTATTTTTAATTTCGAGAGTTAATTTTTCAATTTTTGTTTGCTCTAAATTGAGAAAAGATCTCAAAAAACCAAGCGAAATGTTGTTAAATTTTTTAAATGAAACGAATTTTTAATTTCTTTTTTGCTGTAAATTATGGAAATAAATTAAAGCAGGTATTGTGTAAATATTCGCTTTTGTAAGTAGAATTCCTAGCTATGATGATTATCTGCGGTTTTAACTTGCTAGCCTACCGATTAAAATGATTGTTTTTTGAGAATCGGCTGAATCGATAGACTCTCGAAAATTAAAGATCGAGTTCAGCTTTATTAAATAAGCTATTTATTTTGACTCCATAAAAAAGCGATATGATCAAAATAAAAACGAACTAAAAAAAATTTGGTAAGAGTTTGTTTGGACAGTTAGCTTGTAGGGACGGATTCGCGCGATTCTTTTTTAAAACAACCACCAACAATGACCTCTCTGATTTTAAAAAGCTCCGAAATTAGTTTTTTTTAAAACTTGTGTCCAGGAAAATAATTATCAGGTTTACAGATTTTTGAAAAATTTGAAAATTTTACTAAAGATTGAAAATATTACAACTTTTGTCACCTGTTTCCTGAAGGTAAATAATAAATCGATGTCTTTTCGATTTTAAAAACGAATCAATTTCTCAAAAAGCAGCCTTTTTTCGAAATTTTTGAAAAATTTAAATTTTTTTAAGAAATTTGATTGTTTCCAAAATTAAATGAAGAGAAATAATTTTCGTGTTTTTCGATTCTGAAAACGAACTTTTTCCTGAAAATTATATTTTATAATGCATTTTAAATTTTTTGAAAATTTGTAAAATTTATTTAAGATGACATACTACCAGTTCTGTCACCTTTTTCTAAAAATTACAACTTTTTCTGAAATTTTTGGAAAATTTAAAAATATATTTAAGATGATACATTGCCACTTCTGTCACATTTTCCTGAAATCACAATTTTTTAGACATATTACCACTTATGTATGTCCAGGACTATCGCTTGAAATATTCTTTATTGAACCGGAAACGATGCCCTTTCTTTGTTATTGTACAATGTACATATACTAGTACAGACTAAACATACCCTTTAACTCCTCAAATAAGCGTCATAAGAAGAAGTTATCTAAGAGCTTCCATGTTAGGACGCAATGTCTCGACCCTGTCAGCGCATTGAGCCATGAAATAGTTAAGGAATATATAAGAAGACAACGTCTAGGAGTGGGTGCCAGTCCTATAAGCCAAGTATATATTATGTACATAAGTATGTATTATAACACATACTCTTGTATATACCAAGACATGTAATGTATGCATGTATGTGTATGAGTATGGCTTAGTTTTTTGCCATTTGTTGGCTTTCATTTAGCCTGCCGCTTGACGTTGCAAGAAGCTTCTTCGCATGCTTTCAACAAAATTAATTAAGAAGAGCTTGGCACTTGTTAAGCAATTGTTGAAGTTGAACAAAAACAAAAAAAAAATGGAGGCAAGTAGACAAAAAGCAACAACAATAAAAAAGTGAAAAAAATAACACATAAACACAACAAGAATAAAACGAAGTCGAGCAGATGAAAGCAATAAATCCTTGTTCCCTGTCAAGGCTCTCAGTCAGCAGAAGAAGAAGATCCGCACCTAACTAAGTAAGCCCAACCACCAGCCAGTTGTCAAAACTTGAACATGAGTCTATTAGGCATAAGTAAGTATGCAGAGCTATATACTATGCACATATATATATATATATACATATATATATATATATAAAGTACATATATACTAATATGTGTACATAGCTGCCTGACTGCCACTGACAGAGACAAATTAGTAAATTTTAATCAGCAAGCGAGTAATTTAATTACAGGTGTGCTTATTTATGTGTGCATGACTGTCAGTCAACAGGGGCGGACTCAAAAATAATTCGGTGGCCGTGCAAAATTAATTCAACTGTGTGATTTCTAACTGAGTTGCTTGTTGTTTTTGCTTGTTTCTAATTATCTGCAAAATTGGTATGAAATTCAAATAAACCGGATCTCCAAGATAGTACAGTAAAAAAATAGGTTTGAACAGGAAAAATTTGCACGCTGGAATTTCTCTTGCTTAATGCTTTAAGGACCATTCAAAAACTCCAAAACCAAAAAGGTGACCTTCTCCCCCGTAGCATTTTCAGTCCAACATATGTCAAGTTTGAGCCCATTTATAAACTTCCAAGGCAAAAAAGTTTCAAAATTGAATTTTAAATTTTATTTGTTATGTTAACTTTTGGGTATATCTTCCTTTACAAATAAAATTATAAGTTAGACTTTAAACTTTTTTTATTGCATACATTAGCTAGAGAAATTCCAGCTGGAAATTTTTTCCTGGTCAACCCCTTTTTTTTGTCTACTTTTACTGTATCAACATTCTTACCTGAAAAGCGATAAGTCGAAAAAAGTTATTTTCTCGAACTTACTTAGAGTACGTAATAAATAAATTCATTGAAAATTTTGAAAAAACACAAAGAAAACGGCTTTAGAATCCGAAAGCTCAGACAATCTCTGCCTAATGATTTTAGATTCGCTGTATTGATAAAAAAAAAAAACAGTAGCACGTCAGGTCTCTGACATAATCTCGAAAAACTCCATAAGTCGAAGAATTTTTGAGATTATTTTAGAAAACTTACAAGCTTGGATTTTTTGATTTCAGATTAAGCGACTCTAAAAGCCGTTTCTTAAATAAAAATATTTTGGTATTATTAGAGATAAGGGGCCACTGTGCCAACTCTCCTATTAAATAACCTAAAAAAATCCCATAAATCGTGAAATTTTTTAGATTACTTTGGAAAACTGACTAACTTCGATTTTTTATTTCGCACTCAGCGACCCTAAAGACCGGACTTGAATACGATTTTTTTTTTTGTGTTTTTAGAGTATTACAAGAGAGCCGAGACCCATTAGGACAATTTGCCTAACCTCAAAAAACCCCACAAATCGTGTAATTTTTATGATTATTTTAAAAAACTGACAAGCTTGGTTTTTTTGATATCGGACTCAGCGACCCTAAAAACCGGGCTGCAATACAAATTTGTTGGTGTTTTTAGAAATTAGGAGAGAACCAAGACGTAATAATAACCGCAAAAATCCCATTAATCAAGGAATTTTTTAAATTATTTTGAAAATTTTGATGCTTTGATTTTTTGATTTCGGATTCAGCGACCCTAAAAATTAGGCTTGAATACAAATTATTTGGTGTTTTTTAAGATTAAGAGAGAACCAAACCCATTTAGCCAATTCAGATCTTTTGGCTATGTAGTCTACGACGCAAGATCTCTGAAGGATATCATTGTTGTTCGAAAAACTTTCTATTAAACTGTTCATTTAATTCATAGTATAATATAATATCTGTCTGGGTTTTATAAAAACTTTTTTGCTCAGAGTTTGCAAGAAACTCTGGTGCCCGCAGCTCCTGAATCACTGTACAGAGTTTATTAGTAGCATCTCCCTGAGTCCGCTCCTGCATTCATTATGAATGCAACATTTAACTGACACTTAATAGGCTATTAATGACAGACAGACAGTGGATAAGTAGTCTTAATTACTATAATTACCATTCCATTTATTCAGGGGAAGGAAACACTGGCAATCAGGAATATCTGAGTTATCACGAAATTTTCAACATATTTTAAGTAAAGATTATAGTTAGAGTTTCCATATGGTTGTAGTGAAAAATGCGGGCATTCCACAATCAAAAAATTTTATGATATTAGGGGGTTCTATTGGGACAGAAAATATGATTTTAAAACTTTAAAAATTTTCAAAACGCGCTCAACTGCGGTTTTTTTTGTACTCTGATGCACTTTTGTAGAAAATTAAAGTAAAATATATGAAAATGGGTGAATTCTGAAGTACGTTTGTTGTGTTCCAATATATCTAAACATCTTAAATGCTTTCATCATAATCTAAGCTAACAAAAAAGCAAAAAAGGTTTTTTCGATTGTCGAGTTCGAGAAACTTTGAAAGTTAAGAAGTAAAGTTAAGAATGAAAGTGTGAAAAAGTTTAATCGTGGGTAAACTTTTTTGGCCCTAAGGGAACATACCCAAATTACGTGGCCCGTTCAGGGGCGAGGTGGCCTTGAAAATACGCTTGGTCACTCGTCCGAAGGCATCCCTTTTTTTGGTTTTTTTTTTTACTTATTGGTTTCAATTGGAAAAGGGGTTTCAAAGATTGTACGAATAAAATCATATAATTTGGGCAAAAATACCACAGGCAGGACAAAGATTAGTGAAGCATCGGCTAGTATTGCAGGAGACCCAGAATGAGCACTTGAACGCCAGGGTCAACTCGGTTTATATCATGGTTGGATATAGCCCTCAAAAAAGCGGACTCGAGAATTCAAACTTTACGACTCAAAACCCGAGAGGCAAAGCGTAGAAAAAATATTAATCACAGATTAATTTATTTCCTGCATTATGCTTTAAATTAAGGCAGAACCAATTTGATAACGCCCACCTATAGTTCTTATCTGGTCACCCATCTAAAAATTTCATAGTGACGTCTTAGAAACTCAGGTGAACATCTAGGATACTTGCCTGAAACCATCCCTACCTATTATAACTGCGGCACTTAACAGACAATTAAAGACCTTACAAAGCTTAGGCACTACATTATTACAAACCAGGAGCGGATCAAGGGGTTAACTGCTTTACAATATCCTGCATTTCCACAAAACTTCCAATCATGTTCTATGAATCTCCGTACTGTCAGTTAGCAATCATAATACTAGTCCCCCATAGCTCCCCACCGACTCTTTTTTTTTTTGAATCCGCCGCTGTTGTTTACACATAATTAAAATGCCATCCAAGCTGTAGACAGATGTCCATCCATTTGCCACACATAGATACGTACGTACGTATGGATAGATACAATACAAATGCATTGGACATCTGGGGGATTTGTTGATTTTAGCTTAATTTGGCGCCAGTCTAAACCAACAAACGAAGATAATCACAACAGCAATAAAACTGTAAAACAGTAAATCAAATTTTCAGCAAATTTTAAACAAATGTTGCATGCAACACACTGCAATTGCAGCGCCTGGAGAGGCATATTAGCTTTGGCGTAAAGATTGGCGGTCTTGTAGGCATACAAAAGTGGTCGGAACTTTACATGTGACTGAATTGTTCTTTGGAATTTTGAGCCACTGCATCCGAATTCGAGTTCCAAAAAATGCACATAGTATGACAGGCTTTAGGGATAACTTCCAAAAATTAGATAGGATTTCTTGACGAGTTATATTTTTCGAGATTCCAAAAATGCGAGGTGTGTTCAAAAAATAATGTGACTTTTCAAATTTCGCGGGCAACGTATTTTCGATTATCGAAAATCCAATGGAAGCGACCAGAAGAGCCAATACAGAAAAAAAAATCGCCGAGCACGCAAAACACTTATAACCTTTACGCCTCTCACAACCAAACAAAAAATGCCATTCACTTGAAATCGATAATCGAAAATACGTTGCCCTCGAAATTTGAAAAGTCTCATTATTTTTTGAACACAACTCGTACATAGTAAACATCTTCAAGCTTGAGAATGTGAAAATCGAAAGAAGATCTTTTGCTTGTCCGTGTTTCCAACGAATGTTTTTAACCTTATACCTATACCTGTTAGCCTGTCCATGAATACGCCAGTGCTTGTAAGCCATAAATTAAAAGATTATGGAATCCTAAAATATACAATGTAAAATACAAAAAAATTCTTGACACCTTCGAAATTGAAAGCATTTTCTGACAGCGTCCAAATTCTCCAATTATTGGCAATATACCATCAAAATTGAAACAATCGTAATTGCTTCGCGATATAGATAGGTTCGCATAAACGACTATATCTCAGATAGCCAACCAAACTTTAACATTAGAATCCTTATTATTCTAGGGGAGACAATTTTATTACATTTTTTCCCATTTCGCTGTTGCATTATATAGCTTCCATAGGGGACACCTATGGACCCCTAATGAGGTAGTGCAAGCAAATATATAACCTTTCCTACTCAAATGTCAACCTTATCTTCCCGGGGTGTACTCTTTTTCGATCAAATCTGATCTCAAATTATAACCCTAACATCCAGTGGTAAAAACTGGAGAAACCTGAACTACCCAATTTTCGGTCCATATCCTACTGATGGCCAGATAGGTTGTGCTGGGTTAGTAGCTTATACCGTAAAATTCAATTTACTTATGAAACGGAAACACGCTTGAGTGTTATTACGAAATAAACTATATACTAGGAGTTGCTTCAAAGAACATCGTAGAAAAAAGTTGTAGATGCATAATCTCGATGTGATACCGTAACCAAAGTATGGTTATGGACAGTAGTTGGATGTTCCAGTAGCAGCTTGCAGAAATTGTGTCTAACTCCGTTGAATATATTCGATATAGCCCCCATAGGTACCGTATCGCCCAAATTAGAAGACCTGGCACGGATGTTGGATAACTTTCAAAAACTCCTCCATGTTGTGTTTAACTCTATTGCATTACGATTATGATGGATTATTCGGCATGAAAAAAAAAGTTTTTTATTGAAGGTATTTTTAAAATAATTATTTAACTATTTAAAAAAATTTGTTTTTGGATCAATTTCTTATCGGAACGGTTAAAAAAAATCTGATTTGTCAGGATTTGAGATAATCCCCAAACTACCTCTTTAATTGAGTTTTAAGGATTATTTCAGAGCCATGACTTGGGGGTGTTAATAGTTTGAGGAAATTTTCCCGACTCCGTTTCATAGCAATTTTGAGGTGTAGTTAGAGCCTCCTAGAAATGCAAAATCTTAATCTGTTGACTTTATAAAATAGACAACAAAAAATCCTGGTGCGTCAGATAATTTAAGGATAACCTTGATGAATACCTCATTTAATGAGGTTTTTTAAGCTTATATCTAAGGCATTTGAAAAAATATGTTTTTTTGCACATCATGGTTTTTGGAAAAAAATATTTTTGTATACCTCGATTTAAATTGAACGGCTTAATTTATGAATGGAATATATTTAATCCATTTCAATGTCCTAGGAGGAACATAGGGCTGTATTTATGGAGTAATTTCATAAAGAAATGGTTTGTCTTTTTTTGCTTCGCGGAATATTATGAAAAGTTTATACAGGATTTTTGGGGATTTATGGAATTGAAAGTTCTAAGGAAACAAATTGAAAATTTTGTGAAAGATAGGTGTAATGATCAGACTTCAATTTATTTTGACACGTTGCAAATATTGCTGCAAAATCAATGTACCCTGCAGTAAGGGTATAAAAACAAACACAGACAACTCCAATGAATGACAGTTGATTTGTTGATAGGTGCCTAAAAATTTGAAATAACTAAATTGAATTTGCTAAAAATTTTCAAATGCAAAATATTTGTTTAAAGATCTATGCGTGTTCATAGAGTAGCTGGAGAGCGCTGACCCCCCTATCATGGGAACTCTATGGACCAAGCCTTTCAGAAGGGGTAACGTCAGCTATAGCGTCAATAAAATTTGTTTTTGTCCATGGGTCTAGTTCCGGGCGGGTAATTTCTCTCGTCTGGGTCTGTATAAAAAAACAACAGCTGTTTAAATTTGCTCCACAACAGAAGCCCCTTAGGCCATCCATATCTATAGTAAAAATTTGAACAAAAGTGAATGAAAGCCAACCAAAAATAAAAAAACGCAAGTCATAAAACTGGCAAATCTTCAATAGTTGAGCAAGCCAGCCTGACATTACATGACTTGGCCTTAAATTGTAGGCCAAATTGGCAATACGCTGAAGCTAAAAAATGAAGATAGACGGACCGACTGAGGGATCGACCACATTAAATAAGTGTTAACGTTTCTGTAGCACCAAGAGTTCATAAACTAAGTGCTCTCGATGTTAAAGGTTCTTTTGTTTACAATTTGTATCTAGTAAATACGCCACTAAACAAGGCAATGTGTGAACTTGTGTATCTTTCTGTATCTTGTATCTCTAGCCTTGTCTGTCTATCTGTCGGTTCGAGTGTGCGGAGTATGCGGAGTGTACGGAGTGTGTGTGGCGTGTGTGTTTATATTTGTATTTTGACAACTTATTTCAAGCATTCTTCTTTATTAGGGCAACGTATCGTAGCCGTACTCCAACCTGAACCGAACCCGATACCGATACCCAAAATTACATTTGTTCAATTGTGTGTGCGAGTAACTCACTCAAATATACAAAGATACACACACAATGCCGCTTTAATGACCATATGTGTAAACTGTAGCTACATTTGTATTTGTATCTGCACAATATGGCCAAGTTTATAGCGGTGTCTACGCGGTGTTGTGCATCATCAATCAAAAAAAAAAAAAACGTTGGCTCTCCTCCGACTGTGTGTGAAACTTTTAGCGAAAACGTTTAAACGTGACTTCCGACTTTGGGGAGCTAAACGTTGGCCATGTAACTGACTGACTGACTGGGTCGTGTGCCTCCCTTTCCTTAAGTGAAGTATTTATTACGGCGATATATTTCTATCAAAGCTCATACCTGGACAACGTGCATAACTCGCTTTTGGCTCTTTCACGTCAGTTCAAAATTGTGTGTGAGAAGTTTCAAGACCTCATTTAAGTCAAACCCAACCACGCACAAGCAATTGAAATTATGGCCAAGCTGCAGTTGTTTTTTGGACCGGTGGGAGGAGGTGCCTGCCCAAACTGTTAGTCAAAAGTGGCATAAATCAATTGCCAACACTTGGAAAATTAATAAATTAAAGGAATTTTTTAGATTTCTGACGAGAAAAAAGGTTGGGAACAGGAGCAAGTAGTTGGGGTCAGTTAAGCGGGGTATTGCAATATTTAAATAATTGGGTCATGTAGAAAGGGTACGATTCAGTGGCGGATCCACGGTGTTTTTCTTTTGGCCCGGACCCCCAAAAGTTCGTAAAAAGGGTTGAAAATCTTTTGCGAGCTCAGGTACATGAAGAGACCCCCTCCCAAGACTTGATACGAGTCATCAGGCCCGTCGAGAGAGGGGGGATCGGATACTTTTTACCCCGAGCCCGGGGCTCTCGGAGGGACCCGGACTCGAGAATCATTCTGGAAGTTTTTGGCTTAAAAAAAAATATAGTAAATTATCATTCTACCAGAGCTCCTTAACATACTTTATATTTATATTAGTTATTATTATGATTGCAATGATAGAATCTAATGTGTAAGTTATGGAGCTCCAATTAAGATATTTTATATGTATCTGATTGATAAGGGGAGAGACGCTATATGGTTTATATAGTGCGCACCTTAGATTTTTTGCCTATACAAAATAGAGTATTAAGCTTTTTCGTAATTCAAAAATTGTTTTTCGAAAACTAGAGACGATTCTTTACGACAAAAATTTATAGGGGCCCGGATCGTAGAATTCCCCCGGGTCCCAGATATTCTCTCTACGGCCCTGCGAATCATAACTAGTATAGGTTTTTAATAAATTGGCGCGGGCGGCCATGTTTTCTGGCTTCATCTGTCTGACCTTTCTTTTAGGTTATGTTAGTTAGGCTGCTGTTATGGGTTAGGCTACTCAGGCTAAGCCAAGATCCTCTAGAGATTCTATTGTCCAGTGTGATGGCTCATTCAACTGGGGAAAGTAGATCGAATGATAGGGAAAAAGGAAGCAGGCAGGGGAGCTAGTTAGGTTGGGAGGATTTGCTGGGCCATGACATAGTGGGTAATGCTCAGGCTAAACCAAGAACCCCCAATGATCCTGTTGTCCAGTGTGACGCCTCATTCAACTAGAGAACGTAGATCGAATGATAGGGAAAAAGGCAGGCAGAGAAGGTAATTTAGTTGGAAGGCATAGCGGGGGACCATTACAGAAGACATGGTGGGTAATGCTAGGTAGGCTACTCAGGCTAAACTAAGAACCCCAGAGATCCAGTTGTCCAGTGTGATGCCTCATTTAACTAGAGAAAGTAGATCGAATGATAGGGAAAAAATCAGACAGGGTGGCAGGTAGGTGGGATGGCATAGTTGTACCACGTCAGAAGACATGACGTCAAAAATGCTTTCTCCCGGCCAAGGCATTTTTGCATCTCTTCTTTATTGCTTAATTGACTTTTCCTAAATTCCACTCCACACATATTAACAACCAAATAATAAATGTCTCTCTAATCCTACGCTAAAACACATTCATTATACTTACATTTGATAATTCTGTTTCGCCATTTGGAGCTGTCTCCGTTGGGTTGTAATTAACCAAATTGAAGACATGCTCATACATCAAGAGACGACTTCCTGCTCTCATGAAGCTTTCCAGTTTCATTTAAAACCAATTATCAAATCATGTCACAGTCGTTCCAAAAACTCATTTATTTTACTCAATACTTAAATTCAAAATGCAGACTATCGATCATGTACATACCATGTAGCATATATAAAGTGGCTTTTGTAAGGCGCCTAAATCTCTCTCTGGAAATGTAACCCAATTTTGCTTTCATTTCATAAGAGACCCAGCCAAGACGTCAATGCGTCTGCCATGACATGAACATAGCCTCAAAGCACCCTCCCCGCTTTCCATTCATAGCTAAAATGTTCCATTTCGAAAGGGACTGTAATAAGGAATATTTGTTTACAACTTTAGCTGCAGGCCTCCTGACAGAACATGAACACTAAAAACAAGTGCAAATGCGCTATGAATATAACGACGCAGGAAATGCTCTATTAAATAAATTAAGAACTTGTGGAATGATTGCCGAAGGCTAAACATTGTTTAACATCTAATTTGAGAATATTTTTGGGATTGAATGAAACTACCCTGCGTTAGTTTTTTTGCTAAAATTTTTCAAAGAAAAGGGGCTTTCGATCGATATGACAAAGAATGGGGGCTATAAATAAATGGGAGTAAGGTCGAATATTTCATGTTTTACTTATGTTTTGTTCCTTTAGATATTGGAAGGGAGAAGGGTGGAGATGGTGTTACTTTCACTTGCCTAAAGTTCCCCAACCTTA
This sequence comes from Chymomyza amoena, assembly GCA_037043745.1. Taxonomy (NCBI): domain Eukaryota; kingdom Metazoa; phylum Arthropoda; class Insecta; order Diptera; family Drosophilidae; genus Chymomyza; species Chymomyza amoena. The sequence goes on along the minus strand of JBAMAX010002180.1, from coordinate 30,309 downwards.
GATTTAAAAAAACATTTATTATTTCAATATCTTAAATCTATTTCCGTAAGTTGAAACAATCAGAATGTTGAACAAAATTTAAAAAGAATGAAGTCTTGTGACTTTATCATACAATTCTTAATATGGACCCTGATTTTCGTTCAATGACCCCAATCTTTGGCACATTGACAGCTTTTAAGCAAGAAAAACTATTTATAATTTTTTATTTAAGAATTTTTTATTAGTAACTTGAATCCTTTCTAAACAAAAGGACTTAAAATCTTCAAATTTTTGAAGATTTAAATTTCATAAATTTTTTTTGATCCCAAATAAACAACCATCTAAAGGTGATTCCCTCTTTCTACTCATTTCAAAACTTTTAATATCACTAATATTTTAATATTTTGGCTGATTTTATTGAATCTCAGTCAAACCTATTATGCCATTTATATAAGTCAAATCATTTACTTATTATCTACGGATAGACTGTTTATTAAATAAACCAAAAAAAAAGTTATCTTTTAAAGTACACTAATATTGGGTTACAATTTTTTTTATACTTCCTGTAGTGATTCAAAAAAATTTTAAATAATTACGTGGTTCCACCTTAACGAAATGAGGGAAAAGTAACTGAGTCCCATTTTGAAAACGTCCCATTAAATAAATTAGATTCTTTCCTAGACTAACAAATACAATCCAATACCAAGCTTGTCTTGCCAAAATGAAGCCTCAATAAAATACAGTTCCAATCTTTCAATCTAAATTAAAAGTTTTTTGTAAGTTTTACGGGCTCCAATTATTTTTGCAAAAGAGATATTTGAGATTCCTTATGAACACTATAAAATGCAAACACAAACTTAGCTTAACGAAATTAACCATAAGTAACTTTTGTCGTAGTTCCAGTTGCAACAAATTGTTTTTAATTAAAAATATGAGATATGCTCGGAAATCTCAAAAAATATTGTACAATCCCAAATCCAGCTCAACGAGACACGAGAGAAAAGTTAGTTTTCTGGTAGTTCCAGACTGCCGTATTACTTATTGAACAAAATATGAGCTTCCACGTAAAGTCTGACAAAATACTATTCTTCACTAGTTTTGTTGCATAGTATCGTGATACACCAATTATTTTCGAACAAAAAAATATTCTCAGATTGTGCTCAAGTCCGCTTCCACAAAATAAATATCTCAAACCTACAGTGTCGAAAGTGAAATTGTTCCGCAGTATCGGGCTCACACAAATATATACATCGTTGGAGTATAACATATTGCGTATTCCCGAAATACCCGACACTTCATTGCACTCCAAAATACCGAGAATAATAAGGTTCCTGTAAAGTGTTAAGGGTTTTGCAAGGCATTAGAGAATACGCCTAAATCCTGGGATTACCTCCAAACCGTCTCGATACATGAAGCTTTTTTAAGATTATGTCGTAATATCTAAAGCGATACAATTATTTTCGCAAAAATTATTTCCGAAGATATTGTGCCACTACAAAATGCGAATCCGGGGTCGAAACTCGACCGTATCGACAGATGAAAGATAGTTTATGTTATTTCGTACTTATTCAGTATTACTTTCAAAATAAAATTGTACGTGTTTCTGCAAATTCTAAAATGAATACATATTAAAGACAATTCTTAGCAAACGAGTTATCGATTTTTTAATATTTTTTGAAGATTAAATAGGTATTGGAAATATAAATAATATAGATTTTGTAATCAATTTTCGATAATTGAAACTTTTTCTGCCAATTTGTAAAACACATATTAAAGGTGAATTCTTAGAAATAAGCTCTACTTTATTGATATTTTATTAAGATTAAAAAGTTTTGAAACTAATTCCTGTTTAAAACGAATTTCGGAGATAGACTATTCCGTCTAAAACCGATTTCCGTCTTTTCTGTGAACATTATTTAGTGAATAATGTCTTGCGCGAAGTAAATCACAAGTCATCCATAACAAAAAATCGATTTTCGGATTTGGAGTTCAGACCATGATTGAGGACGTAAAAAAATCCCAAGTGTCCGACGTTGTTCATTATATATTTGGAGCCGCTAACATTGAAAGATAACCTAAAAAACATTCGGTATTTATGGGACATATTCAGAGCCGTAGATCCGGGGTTTGGGGGGAAATGTACTCAGCCTCTCCATAAAACCTTTACCTTGAATCAATGCAGTACCGCAGTAATCTAAACCAGGTTCTTGAGAAAACTACGGGTCTGGGTATATCCTCCACCCCTCTCCCTCCTCTTATCGATGTCTGGATTAACTTATAGTAAATATAGACATAGACAACAGCTAATGAGAAATAGATTCATTACTTTAGAATGTCCGCCATTATTCAAGAATAGCCCAGATACTTGTCACCTATATCTCCACAAAATCAATATGCACTCCCGCTGTGCTTATTTTATAGGGCATCTGAAACAAACCAATAGAAAAGTTTGAGATGATCACACAGACTGTCGAAACTGTCGGCAAAGCCTGAAATTGTCATTATTCAGTGTCAGCCGCAGGTTCCAACTTCTGGCGAGCACTTCCAACTAATTTTAATGTGTGAAAATTAAAATTCGGTTTGGTTTCTTTTCTTCTATTTTTTTGTCGAGTAGGGATAAGTCTGCGGCTATGCCATTAGCATATAGAAATAGCTTGTACATATGTACACGTATAAAGTACTATATATGTATACTCATATTAGATAATGCTGCAACTTTGACCTACATAGAACAAAAGCAGGTACAAAACACACTCTCTGAAACTCTCTTGGGCATTCAATTAATTAACTTGCAGCGTTTTTGAGGCGATTTTGTGTTGCATTCAACATTTGTCAACTGCATAATAAATAAGTGCATACAACGAGTGAGTGTAGTGTATGTATGTGTGTAAGTAAGTACATAAATAAGCACATATGTACAATGTAGTTTTATTAAACATAAATCACAGCTGGTGGAAACGGCTCGCGACTTGGCTTGGCGGATTGGATAGCGCCACAAACAAGGCGACATATTAAATTTACAAGTTGATTTTGATTTATGCGCCACATTGTACAAAGAGAGTATATACGAGTATGTAAATATATGTATGTATATATGTATATAAATATTTGTTATTATTAAAGTTCGCTTTGATGACGACTACGTGCTACAGTACCTGAACCCAAGCCTCATGTGCCTGGAGGGGCAAGTTGCCAACTCAATTTAGCTGCCGCCACTTCAAGTTGCTTGGCTAGCCAACAATTTGCGGCAGTTGCTGGGTTACGGGAGAGAAGTGTGTTTTTTTTTATACACTTCCAAAAAGTTCCTCCTGAGTCAACGCGTTAACATGGTTTTGGAAGCGTAGAGTATTAGTCATGGCCCCCTGAATGGAATCTCATAAAGTTTATAGCAAAAGTTTGGAACTCCGCCGAAATGCCAAATTTTGACTGAGTTGCTATTATAACTAGAGAGTACAACGAAATTCTTCTATAGATAAATCAAGATAGCTACTGTCCTCGACAATGTTGGCAATGTTGCAGATAAGGCGCATCTTTTGGCAAAATATTCAGCTTTCTAGCTTCCACAGTCTAAGATATTCTGTCGTTCAGATGTACAGACCGTCGCGACGGTCAAGGCTCTATCGAATCTCAGGTTGATGAATATAGGAATGGTCTTGGGGGTGCTTCTAACACTTCCAAATGAATTACATATAAGATCTCGCAAAAAGACTTTCACCCATTTTTCCAACGTGGGAGGAAGTGAACGGAGTCCGGACCTGGAACTCCCGTGGATCCGCCACAGTCGAATTCGCTGTTGATGCTGATTAAAAATATTCAGATGTCTGTTCCGAAAGTAATCCAGCTGAGTTGCTGCTACTGGTCTGATCGCCGGAGTTGGGAACGCTCCTGACCTTTGTTATCACCAAATGTTGCAGGGCTGTCAATGAGCTGTGATGATGTCCTTTCGAGATAGTCACTTACACTTCAAAGTTTATACATATCAAAGCTCGCAAAACGACTATCACCCCATTATTCCAACGTGGGGGAAGGGGGATCCGGACCCGAAAACCACACGTGGGTCCACCGCTGTCGAATCTGCTGTTATGCTGTTATCTGTGATACTTATTAAGAATATTCAGATAATATAATAATTTGCCCTGACTGACTATCTTATCAGTCGCCCCTGGGCGGAGATCCCCAATCTCTATTAATAAGTCTTCCAAGAGAACAGCGACGTACAGTTTATAGCCGAATTCGAACGGCGGTATCTGGAATTAAAAGAAATGTTTTTATTATATTCAGATTCTATCCTGAAATTAGTAAGGCTGAGTCGCTAGTGACCTGTTCGCCGGAGGTAGGTTCTTGAGTCTCCTCATCACCGCCTGTTGTGGGTCTGTCACTGAGCCGAGATGATGCCCTTTCGAGAGGTTTTTAATTAGGTGGAACTGAAAACAGACTGATCGGGTAATTTCTGGAATATGTTGCATTATTAGGGCCAAGCCCATTGTAGCCTTCCCAAAGAGCCGCGATGATGTCCTTTCAAGATGTTCTATCTTCGAAAGAGGAAAAAGTCTGACGGGGCAGCTTCTGGACTGTGTGGCAATGCTGTGTAGCCAGGCCTGTTGTAACGCTTTCAAAAAGTAATAATATCCTTTCGAGGCATTTTTTTGTCTGCAGATGGTTGGTTGTTTGAATTGGTGGCTAAGTCCATGATTCAAACTAGCGCTTTCTCACCGTTTTCTAGCTACATCCCCGTTTCCAACTCGTTAATTAATTGTTTATGTGTACAGCTCGGAAAATCCAGTCCATGCGGCTTCATGCGGTGTTCATTCACAGCTTCCAAAGAGCAGGACATTTACAGAGGAAATGAAGAACGGTCTCTTTTTCTTCTGGCTGGTTGGATAGGGAGTATTAAAGGAAGCCTCATTTTGCCCGCCTTTGCTCTAATGAGTGGGTGGAAAAGAAATTAGGGCAACGTATGGATGCGATGTTGAGTCGGGGCTGATAAGACAGAAGACTGTGGGTTTCTGCGCGTTGTCGTCAGGCTGGCATGGAAAACCGTTTTCTGAGCCCTTCCATAATCTCCATGTCAAAAGCTACTCTTTGTCCTTGTGACTTTGTTATCCAAAGAATCTTTGTTTTAATGAGAAGCTCCAAAAGACCGTAAATGCTACAGCGTGCCAAAGGATCATGCTCTTGTCTGTAATTTTTCTTAGACCCCAATCTACGCTCCTTAAAGAAATAAAGAAACTAAGAACAACAACTGCAATCTATGGTCTGGAAAGTACTTCGCAACTGCATCTATTCAGTCGAAAAAAATTAGTTCGACAATTTTCTGGACAGGATCGGAAAATGTTAGTTTTTGTCTACCAAGCCAACTTCCTCCCTTTACCTAGGTCGAATTAGATAGTCACCACCGAACCCTACTTTTCTCTCTCCGTATATGTCGGGTTCCCTCTTATGTACTGTAAGGGATCATCCATAAATTACATGACGATGATTTTCGTCAAAATGGACCCTCCCCCTTCCCGTTGTGACACATTAACTAAATATTTCTGATGATTTCCCATATGATTTGTGTATCAAGACGCTTCGCCAGACCGCCCTCAACCCCTGGAGCATCACGATGTTTATGAATGGTCTCCCTAAACACTGCCACTTGTGTCTAATGAATATTTAGGAATCCTTGCAGATAGCCTTTAAGCAGACTGCAACACTTTAAGGCTTGTGGGAAAGGCAGCTGTGCCCCAGACTTAGAGTAAGTCCTCAATCAGCTTTGCTTTTCTCTAGACAGTCCTGACCTCCATAAAAGAATCGACATAGGTCCGCCTCCTTCTTCATGCGCAGTAAACTAATCCCACAGCCAGGCCCGGGACGAGTGGGAGGGGAGAAGATCGGTATTCCCCCCGGGCGCCGAGTTTTTTCAGGTGCCCGATGTAATTACTATCGTACTGTCGTGATTCAAGCTAAAAATATAATAGAGGGGCCTGTACATTTGCACCGTGGTCCGGATTTTCTCTCTACGTCCCTGCCTACAGCCCGGTTAATTGTTTCATGGCAACATTTAGCAGTCTTTGCAGATTGGCATTTCATAGATCCCAAGGGCAAGGTGCAAATTCTTCACAGAATCATATTCGGAGTTTTAGCCGGGCAAATATGGCATCTACACACCAGATCTATCCGCCGTAGCTCCTAACGTTGGCACTGACTTGCTTGTAAATGGTAACTTGGGAGCTTAGAGATAATGTCCACGCGCCTTAACCGGTCAAGCAAATTTTCAAATTTAGAGGGTATACGATTGCAGAGCATAGTCAAGTCGAAATGTGTCGACTCCAACCGGCCTACAGAATTCATTTAAAGCCTCTAAAAATGTGCGTCAAAAGTTGTATACAGAGAGAGGAGTCCCAACCAAAACCCATTGAAACCGCTCAACTTTGAGGCACAGCTCATTTTATTAGAGTTTTAAGTATGTGCTGCGGGAGGAGCATGCTGAGTGGGAGGAATAGGTGGGGTAGGCATCACACATAGTTCGCAATTTTAATTCAGTTAAGCGTCTTTTTATGTCGAGAGTCTGCGCATAAAAGTTTAAGGCCCTACTGCGGCACGACTTGGATGTGGAGTGGGAACTGGGAACTGAAACTGGGACGTTTCGGGGGGGCGTTTTTAAAACGCGTGGAAGTGCATACTGACAACTGCCGTTAATTAAAACACAAATTAGTAGTTTCGTATTACCGGGAACAACAAGAACAACAACGAGAAGAGGAGGAGGCAGTAGCTCACTGAATTTCAACTTTGGAGCAGTCACTCACTATCTGCTGCTGTCCTTGCTCAGCTCAGACCCAGCGCAGGGGAAGCTCCAATTACGCGCAAAACCATTTGGGCTCGAGCGAGCGCTCCTCTTGTACATTAAACACAGCGTAAATCTTTGCCTGGCAATTTGATAAATCCACATAACTTGACCCACTTTGGCTGCTGCACGCTAATGAAGTCCGGCCCAGTTGGAATTTATATTTTTCAGTTTTTTTTTCTTGGGCCATCTTAGTTTTTATATTTCTGTTGAGAGTCGAGTCTTTCATTTAAATGTCTGCATTTAATGTGAAATTTATCATTTCGTTACTTCTGGTTGCGATGTAATTCCAGTTTTCGCAGACCCAAGACCCACAATTAAGACCTTCAATCACAATTATGGGAGATGGTTATTTTTATTATTATTGTGAATTTTCATGCATATTTGTAAATTGATATTTTATAAAGATGTGTCTTTGGGTGTAGATGGAGTCTTAAAGTGTTCATGTGCTGAGTGTAGAATCTTAAATCCCTAAATATTTATATGGGATTTGCGAAGATCCAACCATCCCGATAATCATTTTTAAAAGTTATTTGGAAGAAGCTTAAAAAATTGTAGTGCGAAACGAATTCCTATTGCAGTTATAGCTTTCAATGATTTGAAATTTTACTAGGTAGATGATGTTTCAGGGCTAAAGATCTTCAGCTGATGTTCCTTAACCGCCTAATAAGCTGTTGGAAAAATTATTTTGACGTATATGTTTATAGAACTGGAGCCAGAGAACTTTTTTTTTGCCACAAATCAAATAAATTGTGAGTCTTAAAGAGATGTTTGGGGTAGAAAATAGATGTTTAGATCATTTTTATACCTTGTACCGTATGATACAAAGGGTATATTAAGTTTGTACAAGCCGAAAATGTATTAAACATATAGAAGGAGTCGTCGGAGACACCCCAAAGCTACCTAAAATATGAGCAGGGTGAATAGAGAAGTCGAAATACCCATGTCCGTCTGTCTGTCCGTTTGAACGCCTAAATCTCAGATATGATAAGAGCTAGAGTAACCAGACTTTCACATTAGATCCCATATTATTCCATAGGAGATAAGTTTATTTTATTTTTTTTATATCAGGGTTAAATTATATAGCTCCCATAGGGGTGTTTTAGACGACCTCGAAAAAAAAAAGTTTTAGATGAATAACTCGTTTGTTTATCAAGATATCGTAACCAAATTTGGCATTCGACAGTTTTTTAGAGTACCCAAGCATTGTATCAAATTTGAACAAAAACCGCTTGACTCATATAGCTCCCAAAGGCCCGATCTTCCAAAAAATCGATTTTTGAACAAAATCTGTTGTGTTTCGTTTGTTTGTGAAGATATTGGAATTAAATTTAGCACTTGTAAGTTTTTTATAGGTTTTAAGCATTGTACCAAATTTTATCAAAATCGGTTGACTAAATCATATAGCTCCAATATGAACGATCGGCCAAAAAAAAAAGTTTGTTTTAAAAGTCTGTTTTTGGTTTTTATAAAGGAACCAGATTTTATTGCAAGCTAGTAGTACAGGGTATCCCAATGTCGTCCACCCCCGACTTTACGTACGCCATTTTTCTTTGAGAAACAGGCAATACGAAAAACTATACTTTCCTATAGGGAATTTGGGAGAACAATATTGGTTCCTTCTATAAAAAAAATCGTAACACAGAAATCAATAAGGGAATCCATATTTCGACAAACTAACGATTTTTAGTTAACAGCAGGTCATTGATCTCAGTTCAGGTATTCCTGAATTTGGACAAACTAACGAATTTTTTAAAATTACATTGGTAGCAATTGACTCCTGTTTAGGTATTTCTGTATCCAGTTTTGGACCAAATAATCATTATTGAGTTGAAGAGCAGCAGTGGCAATTGGCCCTTATTCAGGGGATCCAATGCCCAGACTAACGATTTTCAAACTGAAGTCCAACGGTAGCAATTGACCCCAGTTTAAAAAATCCGATTTCCAGACTAACGATTTTGAAATGGATGTACAGTGGTGGCCATCGACCCCAATTAAGGTATTTCGATGTCCAGACTAAAGATTATCAATTTAAAGTGCAGCGGTGGCAATTGACCCCCGTTTAGGCATTTTAACAGGCTATTTTCAAATTAAAGTGCAACGGGGGCAATTTATCCCAGTTTAGTTATTCCGATGTCTACATTTGGAGAGACATGATTTTTTTAAATTGAAGTGCGGCTGTGGCAAATAGCCCCACTTCAGTCATTTTGATATACAATTTTGGATAGACCAAATTAGAGGTTAATATTTTTTAATTCAAGAGCAGCGGTGTCAATTGACCCGGTTCAGGTTTTCCCCAGTTCCGGCATTTTGATATCCATGTTTAGGCAAATCAACCGTTTCTAAATTGAAGTGCAGCGGTGGCAATTGTTCCTGGTTCAGGTATTCCGATGTCCACAGGTAACGATTTTTGAATTGAAGTGCAGCAGTTGCATTAATCCCAAGATCATGTCTTTTCCTATCCGAATGAATATCTTGAATTATTTTGAGTAATTCCAAAGAGTTATCTTTAAGAGCTGCAGTGGCTAATTTGTCATCGTATATCTTTTTACTATTGAGTTCAGCGGTGGCAACTGATTCCAGGTACAGATACTTCGTTATATACAAGTAAACTGACGAGTGACATTCGAATTACAGACAAGCTCTGGAGATTTACCCATCCCATTTGACTTAAATTAAATGATAGTTGACTTTTAACCAATATCAAAAACATATTTTGCTTAAAAGTAATGGACTTGTCCGATCAGAAGAGGTACTGATGATTAGACGTTCGTGGTACTGTAGTTTACATACAAGTATGATATATAATGAGTATGTGAACAAAACCCATAAGTTAGGTTGTATAGGCAGATCACTGACTGATATCATCCAGAGACCATGAGGTCCATTGTGTTGACTAATTAAAAGAAGGGTAGGAAAGGAGTTAAAGAAATGAAGGTATAGTGGAGGAGGATCAAAAACTGTTCATCCCTAATCGCCTAAGTCTCTGTTGTCCATTTTGAGGATTCGACCAAATCAGCCTGATTGGCTATGGACACATAGGCTAGACTACCCAGTTCCTCAAAGAATGGTTTATCCAGAAACTGGGTTCGTCTTCTAAGAAGCGCCGGGCAGATGCATAGTAGGTATTGGATGCTTTCTGTCTTTCTTCCTCATTTCTGCAGCTGCGGCAGGAATCGTGATGGGGAACGTGGAACCTCTGTCATATTGCCTATGGTGCAGTGCCCCTTTACAACGCCTACCAACTTTCTAGTCCTGTTTTTATGAAAGCGCAGGAGTTCAGATGTACGCTTTGGATCATATCTCGGCCAGAGTGCTTGGGAGATGCGACATCCGGACACCATGTCCCATTTTCTTTCCACCAGAGCTCTAGACGTCTCCCAAAAGTATGTTCAAAAAAATTAAATTAAAAATTTAAAAAACCCCGAACTTAAGTAATTTTCATTTAAAAAGTGAAAAATAATAAAAGAAACTTAATGTTAAAGTACTTAAGAATCTATTAATAATTCTAAAAAAAAATACGTCGCGTTGGGGGACACGCGAGGGCAGACGTCGTTGACGGTCGTATCTTACATGCAAATTTTTTGAAGTAATTCTATGAAAGTTTTTGAAGTATCTTTGTTGCTGTTGCTTAATTAGACTATTTGTATTTAAATTGTTAGTTTTGGAGCGGTCCCCCAACGCGACGTATTTTTTAGAATTATTAATAGATTCTTAGGAACTTTAACATTAAGTTTCTTTTATTATTTTTCACTTTTTAAATGAAAATTACTTAAGTTCGGGGGTTTTTTAAATTTTTAATTTAATTTTTATTTCATACTTTTTATAGGTAGGTTAGGTTAAGTTAGACTTTAGTATATTATAATATACTTACTATAATTTAGATTCTTGTTAAGGTATAGATTACATTTAGGTCAAGCTCGTTTGCTTTTTTACGCATTCTCCCACTTTCACTCCCCACAACTTTAAACGGCTCGACCGATTTTCATCAAAAAATTTTAATCACTGCATGCGTTCGGGAGTTATGATGCCACAGACAGACAGACAGTCAGACAGACAAATTTTAAGCCAATCGGACAAAGTTGATGTTTTTAACTTCAAATGGCCATAACTTCTAAACGAGAAGAGATAGAGCAAAAATAGCCGCAAATTCGAATCAGTGGCGTCGTCAGCTTCAATAGGACCAAATTTTAGGCCAATCGGACAAAGTTGATGCTTTTAACTTCAAATGGCCATAACTTCTAAACGCGAAGAGATAGAGCAAAAATAACCTCAGATTCGAATCAGTGGCGTCGTCAGCTTCAATAGGACCAAATTTTAAGCCAATCGGACAAAGTTGATGTTTTTCTCCCCACTTTTACTCCCACAACTTTTAAACGGCTCAACCGATTTTCATCAAACATGTCTAACAACACTCGCACATAATTCACCTTTAATACAAAAACTAAATTGAAATCACTGCATGCGTTCGGAGCTACGATGCCATAGACAGACAGACAAACAGACAGACAAACAAACAGACAGACACGTCAAACTTATAACACCCCTCTTTTTGCGTCGGGGGTTAAAAAGTATCCCTTGATTATATATAAATAGGTAGATATATCAAATTGAAAACTTGTCACAGTTTCTGACTATTTTTGGGAAAAAATTAAAGTTAAAGAGTATCCCAGTGTCGGCTATTGTATAAGCTCAAAACGTCAAGCAGAAAATTCTAATATATAAAAATCTTATAACCAACCTTATCGGTGATTTAATTTTGAAATAAATCACTATCCAATCGATGAATGTAAAATTTTAGGGTGTGCCTGCTCCCTCAAGCCCTTAACCTGAGATTGTTACCCCGACGGATTACATATGGATCCAATTTTTTTTATCTATGCACATTTTTTCTCTACTATTTGACCGCAACATGTCAAACTCGGGGGGTGGGGGTAGCAATCAAATGTGCGACAACCGCAGCAGACGGCGGAAAATTAAAAATAAAAAGTTTTTCATATAACAGAAAAAGTTGTGCAATTTTCATGTGGAAACTTTTTTATGTATTTGTTGTAGTGTACAATATGTGGACATAAAAAATTGGTGCTGATATATATAAAGTTTTTGTTGTTGGCAGAGGATTGACGTTAATTCAATTAAACAAAATTTTGCTGACAATTGACATCAAACTGCTTGATATGCCCAATTCAAATAAAATTTTTAACGAAGCATTTGCGCGCCATAGCTATGTTAGTGTTAGCCACATAGAGCAACACTGTCTCACAACTGTAGCTAGCTGCAGCTCTGTCGCGCAAAACGTCATCACTGTGGGTAACATGAGATAGCAAGCCTAACAGCTGTTAAGCCACAATACATGTGCACACACTGTTTTAACAGCGCAGCAACTGCAAGCAGCGCTTGGTTAATCGTCTATCGTTGGTTTTTTGTTGTGAGATTTCGAGGCGGTCGGTCGTTGACGCGTGAATTTACGTCGATTTTACGTTAATAAAATGCGCCGTCGTTGTGATAAAAGAAAATGCAAATAAATATAGTGCAAAAAGCGTAGAATAATGTAAAATGCTTGCATTTAATAAATAAAACAGATTTTATTCAAGTTTTAAGCAGGAAACGGGCTTGAAAACCTTTTGCGCGACGCTTTGCAGCTGTAGCAGACGCGTGCCTTTGTTAGAGCGAGATAACGCTATAGTGTATGCAATTTGTTTATATAGTTTTTGTTGTGCTGGTTGTTGTTGTTGCGCGAATAAAGCAACAAAAAGCAAACAACAACAAAATAGAAAAAAAACAACAAACGCCTAAAAGAAGTAATGCAATTTTTGTTGTTGTAAGAATGCCGGCAAAACAAACGTAACGTAAAACGTAAAAGAAATATAAAAAAAAAATATCAACAGCAGCGCGTCAAATTCGGCGAATACACAACGAAAGTGGAGTGAGCAATAAAAATGTGTAGAATGTCTGAAACATAATAAATAAGCCAAGGAAATGTAGCGCCTAAAAAATAAATAGTGTATTTAAATTAAAACACGCAACGAAAGCGAAAAGTATATTGAATTTTGAATTAAAATTAAATTACTGGTTTCTTATGTGCTAAGCTAGCCGTCCGCTGTACCTAATAAGTACATAAATAAGTACATAATGGCAACAAACGGAAGTAATTCGATTAGTGCGAAGCACAGCAACAAATTGACCTGGATGTCACTTCAATTGTTTTTGTTATTTATGCTGACACAAATGTCTCACATAACGCATGCAAGTCAAGGTAAGTGATGAGTAAATATATACATATATAATGGAAAACACATGATTATGTACATATATAATATGTTATGTGCTTGGTGCACATGCTTGATTTGGCGCGTTAATTGTTGGCTTATCAATGGGGTTGGTCAGAGATAGATAAAGCTCCCCCCATAAAGGTGACAAAATGTCTGCGAATAATTACACAACTCGGTTGACGTGCAAAAAATCATGTTAGCTTTTTGGGGCTAAGTCGTCATAACGCTTGGTTACCTATAACTTGAAATTTCGCGCACTACGAGCATCAGTGGCGTAGGTAGCTTTTGGCAAAGGGATGGGATAGACTAAAAAGATACAAATGGAGGGGTGTAGATTCACATTGTGAACCTGCATCAACTTTCCTCTGCGTATTTGAAAATATTCTGTCATTCGTCTGTCAACTGGTATTAGATTTCAAATATATTCCTTCGGAAATTCTATTTTCAATCCTCGAACTACAAAAAAGTTTGCTTTCAGTTTTACTTTATTTTATGCATTCTTTTTGTCATGAAAAAATTGTAAAAGGACAAGGGATTTCTCTGGGACCTTTTGTGCTCTATTAGCTTGACTAAAAAAAAATGTAGGGGTGTATTGTAGGGGTTCAATTTCCAAGTACATTGTGAACCTGCCACAACTTTCCACTACGAATTTAAGAATAAATTCGCTGAAGATTCTCGAATTGCGTTTACATAGTTATTTCTAAAAACTAGATGATCAGTGCTTTCTTTACATTCTTCTTTGGACATTGTTGCTCCCCAACATTTTCTGGTAAATTAGGGTCTGTCAACTGGTATTTGATTCTATACCTATTCCTTCGGAAGTTGTATTTTCATCCACGAACTACAAAACGAAGTCGCGATTTGCCTTCAGTTCTACTTCCTTTTAAGCTTTATTTTTTCATGAAAGAATTCTAATATAAAAGGAGAGATTTTTCTGAGACATTTTATATTCTCGTAATCGTTGTTTTGGGTTAGACATAGGCCTATATGCACTGCGACCAGTTTAATCTATTGTGCATCCCTTTATATTTAGACGTTCTAATGACATAATGTCGAAGAAACTGTGCAGCTCTTTCCCAGGGAGTCTTCATCTTCAAGTAGTTATCCACCAAAAATTTTGTGTCTTCTGTGGCCTAGTGCCCCACAGTTTGTGATCAGGTGTTCCATAGGCTCTTCCTCATCCCAGCAGAATTTGCATATGTTCGAATCCGATATGACTATTCCGTGTAGTGCTCCAAAGAGTGTCTTGAGACTTTTTCCTGTTTAGGGTGAGCGTAATGTTCGCTCTTTTGGCGCTAAAAATCTTAAGTTTTTGGGAACGATTGAGGCCGTCAATGCCATTCCAGTATTCTGTGGCTTTTTGTGGAGTCCATTTTATAGTCTCATGTTTTATATGGTTTTTTGTTGAAGCCAAAACGGGGAGATGGGCCTATAAATGTCTTTTCCGACCATTTTTTGGTGTAAAGGTCCGCCTTTTAATTACCTTCCCATATCAAGGAAACTTGGTTGTGGGTGGCCAGTTGGTTGAGTGTATTGCCGCAATCTATAAGGACTTTGGAAGTAAATGTGCAGCTCTTTAGTGCTTTGAGGACTGATTGACTGTCAGAGAGTATTTTGATCTTAACTCTCTTGACTCCTCTTTTGGATAGAAGCTCCTCTGTTTTCAATATTGCTTACAGTTCCGCTTGGAAAGTTGTGGTGCCATTGCCTAAGGTAATTGATTTGTGTGCTCTGGCGCTCACTATTCCTGCTCATACCCCTTGAAGCGTTTTTGATCCATCTGTATACCATTTTTGTGAGTCTTCATGTAACCAGATTGGGTTAGCATTCCATTCCTCTCTTGATGGGAAAATGACTTTGTATCTCTTGGTAAAGTTGAGTACTGTGTCTGTCTGGTCATTTGCCTGGGTCATACATGTTGCGTTGCCGACCCTTGTAAGGATTTGTAGATGACCAGCGAGGTTTCCTGCTTGAAATTTTTATTTTAAGTGGATAGAGAGCAATGCAAGCAGCCTCTTCCTCTATGGCTAGGTGTAGCGTTGGTAAATTTAGTAGTGCTTCTATGCCAGCAGTTGGGGTAGTTCTCATTGCCCCTGTGACGTTTAGGCAGCCTATTGTATCCTATTTATATCCTATAAGTAGGAAAAAAATAAACAATCTTTCTAAATATTTGTCTAAATTTTTTTTCAAAGAGATACAGAAGAAATTGGTTATAACCAAAAAATTTCAGTATTATATTTATTTTGAATTTATTTATTATTTTTGAAAAAGGGAAAAATATCTGATATTATTTAAGTTCAGTGAAAAATTTGTTTCCGTTTTGTTCCTATGTATTTATAACATATGGTTTTCTTGTCTACCATTTTCCAAAAGCAAAAGCTTTCTACATTTTTGTTGTGTTCTGGGATAATTGTGCTTAAAGATTCCTTTGGAACTTGGAGCTACAGTATCAACAGAGAGCTATCCTAACGATTTTTTGCTTCGTGAACTTCTACATTTTTTTTTGTGTTGGATAATTGGTTGTAAAATCAAACATGATAGACGATATATTAAACATTAAAGCTAAAGTAAAGATACCTTCCGAATTGGGGATCCAAGGTTATTGTATAACCAGAAAGCGTTTTGGCTACGTGAACTTAGTACATTTACTCATTTGAGCTTTTTTAACGAGCTCCACTCGAAATGAAAACCTTCTTCATATACAGATTTTCAAGGGGCTTTCTATATTACACCCCCTACCCTCAACTACGCCACTGTCCGCACTAATAGTAATGTTTGCCAATATCTGATAAGACTCAATAGCACCATATTTCGTTTTGTTAAAAGCATATTTACTTGGCGCAAATTTGACGCAATTAGAGAGGGGCTTCACCTCCACATGGTACTTCAGTTTGTAGTCAACAATTCGCATTAACTGATATGAGATATTTATGTATTTAGTATATGGGCCATATCAAATGCTGATAACGCAAGGACGCTTCAGATTGTCATTATGACTAGCGCTGTCGACGACTGCCAAACAAATTTTAGAGTTGAATTTTAAGTTAATTTTTTCTTGATGTTTCGCCATAAATTTAGATAGAACTAGAGCTAAAAATGTTGCCTCATTCTCAGAACTGTTATGTAGTACATAGTTCTAGTTTATGCTGCATAAATTTCGTCGTAATTGTTTGTTCTAATAAATTCCGCATAATTTATGGTTTCGGGTTGTTGCAGCCAGTTGCAAAAATTAAGTTTGCTATCTGTTTGGGGCAGGTACGGAGCATCTATTTGAGTGATGCTGTTCAGAAAGTGAGTAGCTTAGGTGTTTTTTTTTACCTCTTCTAAGAAGTTGTTAAGTTTTCTATCAGTTTGACACAGATGTAGGGCAGATATGTGATGCTGTTTAAAATGTGACTACCGAATGTGTTTTAGACCCTTCTAAAAAGAGAATCTCGTCCGCATATTTCCCTTCATAGCTCCTGCTAAAATCGTTGACTGAGCAAACAGAACTCTGCTCAGGGTTTTTTTTATCTCGAATTGGTCATTATAGTTTTCACACGTTTTGCTGTTTTATTAAACTGTACCATAAGACGATTCGGGATTTCGACTCAGAGGGGTTCTTCATTTTGAAGTGTATATATACCAGAGCTCGTAAAAGACAGTCAACCCTTTTTCCAAATTTCGGAGCGGTCCGTACCCGCAAGCCCCTATGGATGCATTTCCGACCTGTACCTGACGTATAATTTCTAGTAATTTGTATAAAATAGAAACGGAGGCGCATGAAGCACTTAAACGTTCCTCCAATATACCTATGTCTGTTTATCTATCGGCCTCTAATAATTAGAATAACTAAACATAACATTTTGGTTGCTTAATCAAGACTATATTTTTAAAGAGAACATTAGGTTAGGTTAGGTTGACCCCTGCGGGAGTCACACATAGACTGCATAGTCCTTAGACCGGAGGATGCGGTTGGTGTACAATGCACGTTAGTTTCGAGTATGGGAGAATGCTTGGCGAATGCCAAAAGTGTGTTGTGTTGTACCACCGTCTGTCGGATCTAGTTACAGCGTCTTCTTCTGCTCTGTGGTAAATCGTTCTTAATGGAATCTTAACATACTCAAGTGACGGTTGCCTTCCTTTGCGAGTCTGTCACCTATTAAATTTCCATCAATAACCTGGTGGCTGGGAATCCAAAAGATGCACACCTTATGGGTGCTTAGTTCATCTAATGTGTCCCTGCTTGCCAGTGCACCATGAATTTGATTGCCGCTTCACTGTCAACGAAAAATATTTATTCGGCTCGGTTCTAGGGTGAGCGCTAGTGCTGCCGCCTTCTTTATGGTGAACACCTCCGCCTGGAAGATGTTACAGTGGTCCGGTAACTTGAATAATACTTTCATGGGTGCGTCTATACAGTAGCGGCCCCAACGCCGGATTCCATTTTGGATCCGCCTGTGAAAATGTTTAAGGCTTGTTGGTCCATGCCGATTTTTCAGTCATCAGATCCCATTAGAGTGAGAGAATTTAAACTTAAAAAAATGGAGTGGATATCAATTAAGATCACAATTTTTTAACAAAAAACATTCAAGCAGGGAAACACTAATTTAATTGGTTATTATTAATGGCATTATTTTTGGCATCGATTCAATGGCTTTTTGAAAGTCGCCATTTTAGGCTCTCTTACGAGATAATCACAAAATCATAATTTTTGCGGTCAGAGATGTCATCTAACATCGAGCTTCTAACAAGTCCTATTGTGTATGTCTTAACTGTCAAGTCAAGAATCATATCATTGAATTCTTCCAAACCTTTCCTGAAACCGTCACTGGCCAGACTTGCTCAAGAGGAAGCTCTTTCTCTCGGCGAAAAGGCCTGAAGTAGTGCTATGGCTCTGGCAAGATTATCAGCACAGCAGTCTCCAATGAGAGCCAAGCCTATCTGCTTTATAAGGATTTGTTGAAACATCTTATTGAGTAACTTAAGTATGATATTGTGAAGCCTATGGATTTGGACGATCAGGGAAATCTAAATCTTTAAGCATGATAGGGTCCTACTTGTGATTCTACAGACGAAGTTCCTCAAAGCGAACTCGCATAGGATCAAAAAATTAGTTTGTTAAATAGAAAATTATATGTTTTTTCAACGTTTATTAATATAAAATATTTCATTAATTCATTCTCAACGAAATCGGTTCAAACGTTTAGGGACTAAAACCAATCAATCGACGCAGAAACCCGCCCTAGTCGAAGGACCAACTCTCTTAAGCATGACGGGATAAGGAACTGTACTTGATACTTCAAAAGCATTAGCAAACAGGGATGAAGTTCCCCAAAGCGAACTCGTACGGGATCGCAAAATTAGTTTGTTATACAGAAAATTTTTCCTTATTTGGAAATGATATTGTATGTTTTTCAACGTTTATTGAAATATATATAACTTTCCATTAATTCTTTTTCAACGAAATCGGTTCAAACGTTAAGGGACTCATACCAATCGATTAAAGAACACACCTGTGCTGGTGTAAGGACCAACTTCTCTGCAATATTTTTTTAATCTTGTTTATTCACGACAGCGAGAGAAATTCTTTGTAGAGCAGTTCGTTATAGGAATGTACGACTGTTAAAAGTTAAAGCTTATGACTAAATGAATTTAATACGCTTTAAATTTATACTCATGGAAAAATCCTTCAGAAGTCTTACTAAAACTGAGTTTACTGCAGTCTCTTAGGCCTGTAGTGACTCGTTTAGGGTAACATTGAATATTTTTACCACAAAAGCTATTGCTGAATACATTTTTCTACAAACGATTTCAAAAAAGATTGCAGTTGTTTATAGGGTTTTGTCACCCCACTGAATATAATACGTTAGCTACGTAAAAAGTATAAACATTGACTGTACATTCCTGGGTTTCGCTTACCTTCAGACAATGCTACCTAATGAGGCAGTTAGTTATGGAAACGTCTCCAGACAAGAGACCTCTAAAAAATGCGCAATATATAATCATTTGTCAGTTGTGTCGTTTATTTATTTATGCACTCTAAATCAACTTGACGGTATTATAAATATTGCTGTGAAAAATACTGTACCTGCAAGTAAACAAAATATAAAGTGCGCCCTAGAAGTCGAAGTCTTTATGGATGGCGCAAGTAAATTCAATACCTGAACATCCTGTTTACCTTTTGTAATCAGCAGGTAGGCAAAATATTTCAAACAAAATCAATTAGGATTTGTTGCCAACAAAGGCGCAGGTGCGTTTGAGCCAAGAACTAAAAGCCGGCTTATGTTACAATTTAATGCATTGATTTTGTACTCTTTGCTCTATAAGAAAATCAATTTAAGGATACATCCTTTTGAAAATCCAGCCAAAATGCGCAAATAATGCAAACAAATTAAATGCTTTAGCCTTTTTTCTTCCTAGCGTGCTGGTAAAATCCTGACACGGCACAAAGCCACCCCTAAGTTCTCCAGTTCCTTTAAAAAAAGGAACAAAATGAAATGGGGCGCGTTATCAGTGACAAAAGTTGCTGCCTTGAATTTATCACTGCCAAGGCGAAAATGTACAGCCCCCCAAAAGGTGCCCAAAGAAAAGCGGAAAAGTCAACCCAGTGTAACTGTCATGTGCTTTATTAAATGCAAATGTTAGTCAGGAAAAAGAAAATCGTGCAGTTGGGAAAACCCAACCAGTTGGTGGGTCATTGTCGGTATTTGGGTCAAACGGCGCCGTAGAAGACCTGAAAATGACATTCATAAATATGCCATAAATAAATTTTTATGTGCAGCCCAAACATAAATTTAATAATTAAAAAAATTCTAAGCTATAAAAAAATGTGTAGAAACAATAACTGACTTAATTAATGTGAAAAGTGTCATTAAAAGTGAGTTAGTCTGGGCAAGGCCCTTGCTAAAATAATAACAACAATATAGACTGGGTGTAACCGGCAAAAAAATAATAGCAGGAAAAACTAAAAAATAAAACAAATACCTTGTGAAAAGCAGGAAAATGTTTGTGGCTTGCTTTTCTTGGCTTCTCCCACATTTACTTTGATCATAAAACATAACGTTGAAATTTGTGACAATTGTTTTGTTTGCTGACTGTGCACAGTGACGTAGATGAATTTTTTGCGCAAAAGGGGTGGTATTACTCAAGTAACGATTTTTGTGTGATGCAGGCAGAAAAGGATTTTAGAAAATGTAGAAAATACTAATTTTTGGCATAAGTTTTTGATTTGGTACCTATGATGATTAGAATTTTAGTTCATGAATCTACAATTAGGAAAAAAGGAGTCCCTTTTTATAACTTGATTCCAAAATATGCAGATATGCAACAAAAAATAATACAAGCAACTCGAAGGTCCGTCATTCCTTTCTCTTTCTGAAATAAAGAGAGCACTGGCTCAATTTTTGTATAGTCACTATATGAAATAGTGTATCAATTTTGATCAAACTACACGCAAATGTGAAAATTTACATGAAAAGACAATATTTATATGTTCTTTATTTTTAGGATTTTTGTGTGGAGTGACGGAAAAGTATTTTAAAAACTTAAACTTTTGAGTTTGCCAGCTATGATGATAAGATTTTTTTAGTTCATGATCTTACAATAAGAAGAAACTTGTCCCTTTTTTTTAGCTTTATTTCAAAACAAATTAATTTTATTGGTATATTAGAGATATGCAACGAAAAATATTACAAGGTTAAGCAAAATGCAGAACCGTCATTCCTTTCTGTTTGAAATAAAGATAACGCTGGTTAATTTTTTGTATTGTAACTATATGATCTAGTGCATCCATTTTGATCAAACTAAGCACAAATGTGAATACTTATATGAAAAGATAATATTTATATATATTTATTTTTTAAATTACCGAGACCAAATTTATGTCACATGTATTTTTTTGTAACCTTAACATTGGGCTGAAATTTAATCCAAAAATCCATTATTTCATGTAGCTTTTATACAAAAGTTGGACCAGTTTTTCGCGCAGCCACCTTTAAAATTCTATGCGAATTCACTAGGCATTGTTAAACCT
Organism: Chymomyza amoena; assembly: GCA_037043745.1. Classification (NCBI taxonomy): domain Eukaryota; kingdom Metazoa; phylum Arthropoda; class Insecta; order Diptera; family Drosophilidae; genus Chymomyza; species Chymomyza amoena. The sequence goes on along the minus strand of JBAMAX010002180.1, from coordinate 9,218 downwards.
TTTTATATTTTGTCAATTTCTAAACTACTCAATTTTTGTCATGGAACGTTTAACCGCACAACGCAGTAATTTAATCATTTTATTTTCTTTTTTTGGAAATTTTGATTCGGAAATATAGCAAATTAAATATTTTGCGAAACACCGTATATGATAAAATGCCTCAGTTCAGGATTTCCTTCGGTATTCCAAATTGGGTAGTTTTTCTTTCATAGGTTTTTAAAAACCTGCCATCCTTAGAAATCAGTTTAAACTTTTTGAAGAAGCCTTTTAAACGCATTAATGTTAATGATGATTCAGTGGTTCGAAGATTCGGATCCTGGCGCCGAATTATTTTGAAAAAAGCTGCAGAATCAGGAGACTTCTGTAGCGAAATGAACTGGATAGGATTTAGTTGCGTTACCGGGGCTATATGCTCCTCAAGGAGTTACTGGAATGTGATAATTATCATCTAGACAATTAGACAGAGCAGTCTTTAAAGAACATCATGGCGACGAACTGTTTTAAAGAAACTGAAGAATCAGAATATCCCTTGAACGAAGTGAACTGGATCCGATTTATATGCTTTAGCTAGAACCTATGGTCCTCAAGAAGTTAAAGAAATTTGGTAAAATAAGAATTTTAGGAGTTGATATCGCCGCGTTTTATCAGTGTTGACCATTTCATTACACTCAAAATGCCTTACCGTAATTTTTTCTGGAAGGAAAAATAGCAAACAGTTTCTTGATGGTAAATCTATAGAGAGAGCTCGATGGATGGGACAAAAATTCGTGGCTCTATTCAAGAATTTTAGGATGGTGTCTACTGTTGAGCCTATAATCGAATTTCAATGTTATTTTATTTCTCGGAAATATTTTCGAGGTTGCTCAGTTTCAATGACAGAGCTGGCCGAAAATTTTACAGGAGTCTGTAAGCAGATGGTACTGGAGAGGAGATAGATTGCAATAAAAAATATTTCTTGAGTTATTAATGGAATAACACACACAACTTTATTTTACATACATACTATACTAATTTATAGGCATATTGAATTACATATCTTTTTGTCGTGGATGAATTTTAATTAATTCCTTGAAATATTATTTTGGGGTGTGCGTGTTATCTGCTTTAAAAAGCCGAAAAATTTAAATTACAATACAGGATGAGTCGGAAAACGGCATACTCACGGTACTTTTATCCAATTTATGGGACAACATGTTTTGAAGTTGCCACGCCTCATTATTTGAGCTATCCTTGTTAAAAATGTTTTTAATCGTAAGCATACGTATCATTTCAAACTCTCAAATTTTTATTTGATTGTATTATACGAAATACATTCCATTTGTTAGTAATGAATTCCACTATTTTTTCACGGTCAAAATATTGAATTGAAGTAAATGCCCCAGTATAATTTTATTAGAAAAATACAACGAATTTTTATTTTATATTGGACAATTCTTAAAATATCTCCATCAAGTGTTTATTTAATTCCCGGGATTTCCATAAGAAAAATATAAAAAATAAAAATGTCCAATATATTGGACGAAATGGCTGAAAGGATTAATATCTTATTTTCCGAATCAGTTTTTAGCCAAAAATATTCAAATTATTTGATTGTAATTGTCCGATTTTGTAGTTGCTTAAAGTACTTTAAAATTTCTTGTATTCATAGACATATGGCGTAAAATTCTGAACCAGCTCCCCCTGTCCGCGCCTCTGGCAAATTATTTGACTTAAATTTTTCGATTTCGGCATTGTTTCAAGTTCCTGACAATATTCTTGTATTCATAGACATATGGTGTAAAATTTTAAATCATATCCCCCTTTTCTGCGCCTCTGGCATTGCCTGTGTACATGCAAATGTGTATATGTGTTTGTGTATGGGATGCCATCATATTCGGGCACGTTACGTGATACAATGAGTGACATGTTATTCTAATTTTTTTTTCCGTTTTTGCACCCTTAAAGGGCGCGTCGAGTTGTCTCGTACTCCCCATAAGTAAGGCCATATGCTTTCCACATGCCTTAGGTCATGCCACAGAGTGTATATATTATTATATGAGCAAGTCGAGTGAGTGCTCAAAATGAGGTCACTCTTTTTTACTTACTGCTCTTATTGTTGTGACTTGTAACAGTCGCTGTCTCCCTGTCTCTGCTCCTGTGCCTGTCCCTTTGTCGCCAGTTCCAGCTCTTGGTGTCAACTGCAAACTAATTAACAGGGACAAGGGAGAGGAGCGGAAAAATGTTTTAAACACTTTGGCAAATTTGATGATTTTCTAGTGTTGGCATAAAGCGGAAGTTCTTGGCGACTTTTACGACACTCGCTCGAGTTTGTTCTTTCAACTTGAGGTGGAGGACTCTGCTCTGATGTTCAAGGACCGACCGACAGCTTTTGTTCATGTTTTTTGTTATTTTTACACGCCTTTACAGTCATTTATCAATAAATGAGCTGAGCGCCCAAGAGCTGAACATTACTGAAGGTGTGTCGGGTTTTTATGTTTTATATTTTTTGTTATTTATTTTTCACATTTACATGCATATTTATTTTGTACTTAAGTGCGTAATGGTTTTGACATTGTTCAAGGATTTCGTTTTTTATGCCAGTTGGGTTTTATGAAAAACTGGATTGTGGTTAGTGCAAAAAAACCGACTTTTGTGGGATAACTAAACCGAAATGGATTAAGTGAAAGTGAAAAAGTTAAAATGTTGCTTAATATTTGTTAAATTGTTAATTGTTATTCTGTAAACTAATAAAGGAAGTTTTTTTTTAAGCTTGGTTAAGAGTGAATAAGGTTGATTGAGCGAAATGGATCTGCGGATTTCGCTGTTAAGTCAGAAATTATACTGTAAATGAAGTTTGAACTACAACCAAAATTATTTTCGGTGGCATTCCCTCAAACGTGGAATCTACTTTTTGAGTTTTTTTACAAAGGTTAAATTTTTACTTAAAATCACATTGTAGACGAATATTGGCAAATGTCTTAGTAAAAATAAAAAATGTCTTAAGACTTGAAAATAGTGCTTAAGCTACATTAGTACAGTAACCAAAAAGTTTAATCTGGAAAAAAATACTTAATGGATGAAACTTTCAGGGATCATGACGACTTAATTTGTATATAATTTCTATTACTTTAAAAAAATATAAGGCTAAAATTTCCGAATAAACCTAGCTATCATGTTGTTCCGGGAATATTAGACACCATTTCCGACTTTGAAAAACACCAAACATCATTTCCAATGCTTGAACCAATTAACCTTACAATCTTGATTTAAGTCTTTTTTAATAGATAACTTTATTTCCAACAATATCGATAGAAAAAAGATATCATCTAAAACCCGTAACATTATATGTTGCCACAAATAGGAAAAACCCGGTTTTAGACAGAACAAGGACCCTAAAAATCCCAAAAAATTTCATCCATTAAGAATTTTTTTTCCAATAGACGTCTTTTTTGAGCCTTCGTTTACTGTACTACATTGAGTGAAAAATTAAGAGTTACACAAAAATATTTTCTAAACGTCCCAATGAACTTTGAGCCGCTGAGTACGAATTCGGGTTCCAAAAAACCTAGCCTTGAAATAACATTAAAATAAGCAATAAGATCAGATTGAGGCTTTCTCAAAAACCTGATCAGCAGTTTTTTTTATTTCGGAGTAAGTTCCAGGGAGCTCAAAAATCTATTACAGAATTTTTGAAAGTTGGGTTTTTTGAACTTCGAACTCGGTTTCTGTGGCTCAATATTCTGATCGTGCCACAAGTTATTGTATTTTCTCAGTACTTTTTTATGGGCCTTTGTTAAAGAAATATATTCAACAATTATGTTATTAAACACTTGAAAGCTTTGCTCAAAATAGGGGATGCAACATCGCGAGAAATTTGGCTAAAAGCTCATAGTTTGTTCAGATTTAGCTATTTTTTAGTAGCATCTTTATTTTTAACGTTACGTTATCATTATTTTTTCAATAAGTGAAATACATTCATTAAATTGAAAAGAAATAAAAGTTTTTGGTATTTGTAATAATGAATTTTTTCCAGGGATTGGAAATATGGGGCTCAAAATATCAAAACGAAATAAGCGTTCTAAATAAAAGTGCAAGCCACTACATATTATATTTTTGAAAGGACTATCCGGAATAATGATACATTTTAATTTGTAATTTTTATCAAAAATCTCTAGTATGAGTTAAATATTTTTTTACTTTCAAATAAAAATGATAAAAAATGAATTAAATGGCAATTTTTTTTTTAAAAATTGCAAAATATTTCTTATTTTTTAATTTTGTTACAAAAATGTTAAATAAAAATTCTTGACCAAATTTTATTTTATTTATTATTAGTTATTTATTTTACCTACGATCCTTTTTTTTCGCGGTATGTTATATAGAAAATACCATAAAAAGGCATTAAGTCAAATATTTCATTTAAGTAATTTTTTGTTTAAACAATTTTTTGAGGCCAAACTTCTTATAGTAACTTGATCACTGAGTAGTGCCTGACAAGCAAAATCTCTTACTTTAATTAACACCGAAAAAATTCTGATACATTCTTAGTTAATTAAATTTCTACTTCGAAAAATTTTCAAGAGCACTTAGTATGCTTATTTTAACACTAAATATCTGGCAATAATTTAGACACGTATAATTTCGTTTTATAAGCAGATAATACAATTATTAGCCAGAGATTAAATAAATTTACGCTTTTAGCCATTTATATTTTTAAATATTTTACAAATATGTTTATGTCAAGATTTGTTTTGGCATAAAAAAGAAAATTCTGAATTAAAATATAAAACTTTTTATTTTGCACATAAATTGTAACCCAAAAAAATTGAAAATCGTAAATTAAAAAAAGGCACAAACAGCAGAAAGAATACAATTCGAGATATCATGTTTGTGGGAATTTTTATGGTCAAAATAAACAAAAAAAAGCCAAAAAAAAGAACAAAACGCTGCAACAAGGCTGTGGTTGCCACCTCAGCTTTCAACTCATGTTTATGGGCAGCATCAGCAGTAAGAAAAATAAAAAGTGTGTTACATGGAGGCGCGGGTGTGAACCGACTTTGGAATACGCTATTTTGAAAAAAAAAAAAAATATGATAAAAATGTGGAATCGTAGATGACCTGTTCTGGATTTCGACTCTGATTCTAATTTGAAAATTTAATAAAGCTGGGTACTATTTAAAAAAAATTTAAAAGAAATTGTAGCGAATCCAAAATTTTAATTCTAATTTCAACTTCTCGATTTATTAAAGCTGGATTCTGTTTAGCCTATTAAATGAAATTGTAGCGAATCTAAAATCTTACTTTTGCACCAAAATAATATCACCTTATAAAAGTTGAATCCCAATTGTTGCATCCGATCTTCTGAGCATTTTAAAGATTTGGTGCCAAAGGAAACTCGTGGGATTTATTTAGCTTTTAAGCTTGAAAACTGCATGTTGTTCCTGATCTGCTTGGATTTTTTTTTAACGATTTGGAGCCTAAGGAAGCTCGTGGGATATCTTAACTCATTGGGGACAAAGTGACCCAAGTGAGATTTTTTTAGCTTTAAAAACTGTACTATACCGATCAAGTTTTCCGGAATGTCGATTTAAAAGGCGCGCGCAAAATAATCGGTATATTTCTTTTTTTATTAGGTTGTCATAATTTGAGCGCAATTGCCTTATTAGTATTGATTTGGCAGCTGTTGTTGTTAGTCGAAAAAAGGACGCTTTTCGATTTTTGCAATGGAAAAATACGAGTATCAACGAGTTTGTATGATATTTTGTGTTGCAAATTAATTTTCGTGTGCCGATTCGCGTAAGATGTTGCAAAAGGCCTTCACTGAGAACTGTAAGCCCAAAACACAGACATACGAGTGGTACAAAGTGTTCAGAGAGGGTCGTGAAGACGTCACTGATTTGCCTCGTTCCGGTCGTCCTTTAACATCAAATACCAAAAAAAAAGTCGATGCAGTGAAGAAAATTGAGCTCGAAAATCGTAGTGTCGGTATTCGTGAGATTGCTTCAGACCTTGGCATCTCATATGGATCAGCCGAACAAATTTTGGTTGAAGTTTTTGGCATAAACGCATCGCGGTACGACTCGTGCCAAAAACGTTGAATTTTTTTTGCCATTATTTTGGAATTTTTGGCCAAACACTCAACGAATGTGATCGCTCAGGCTCCATTCACCAGATATGGCACCGTGTGACTTTTTCCTGTTCCCCAAACTCAAATTGCCATTAAGAGGGAAAAAAATTCGAAGAAGCAACTCAAAGCCAGAAGTGTATGGATGATTGGGTCAAGCTCAAATTAAGACAAGATGTCAAAAACCGTCCTACCAACCTAATAAAAAAAGAAATATACCGATTCATTTTGCGCGCGCCTTTTAAAAAACGCTTTTCCGGAAACTTTTTAATCTTAAGGTACGATAGAAAAATTATTAGGATACGAATTAATTGTGATAAGAGTTTCCGTGTGGAAAGGCTTAGATATCTTTGGTGTGCCATAAGTCGTTCCGTTGAGGAGATGGAGCAGAAGGTGTTAAGCTTTGGGTCAAAAAATTTGAGCGCATTGCAATATCTCAGAAAATTCTACTGTTGGAAACAAGATATCTCATCTCTCCCTGGATTATTCTCATCTATTGGTAAAATTTTTTAAAATATGTCCTAACTATGTCTCTAACGATTGGTAAGCTAAGGAGGCGTAAGGATAACTGTTAATTTTATAGGTAAAAAAAATTTGGAAAAAAAACTCGATAAAATTCGACTATAGGAAAGAGGATATCTCATCTCTCCCTGGATTATTTCCATCTATCGGTAAAATAAGCTGTCCCCAGATTGATATAATCCCTAAGTGCTCACATCTCAATAGTAACCCGACTTCATGCTAAGAATTTCGTTTAACTCAGCTTAACGCCTACTTTCCGCCTTTGTATGTAACATTGCACAAGTCTATAATACCTTTTAGGTACCTACAGTGTATAAGAATAAAATAATTTTAAAATTAAAGAGAAAAAGGAAAACAGTCAGGTTTCAACTGTTGTTGTTTCACACACAGATACACACACACACAGACACCCACAGATGCGCAGAGCAAATGCAATTTAGTTCGAGTTGTTGTTTTTTTTTTTGTACCAATTCGACATGCAACATGAATAATTCACTCAGACCCAGAAGCTGCAGCAGCAGCAGCAGTGCGAGCTGGTGGAGCAGAGGGTGCAGAGGAGCTGCGGCAGCAAAAGCCCAAAACACAATGCAACGCTTTTTGCACGTTCTCTGCCAGCAGCGGCAGAAGCAGCGGTTCAACGCACCCGAAATCCCTCAACGACAACAACAACTACAACAACTCACACACACTTACTCACACATCTAAGCAGTCCCCCGCACACACTCAAATACACACACACTTATACTGGTCAACCGCAAAGCAGAATTGCCTTTTGCCTGCTCTTTTGCCTTAACACTCAATGGATCTCTCTCTTTTGGAGTGGAGGATGGATGGATCTCAAGTCAAATACTGAGTTCAGGAAATTGCATAAAATTCATTTGGATATATATGTAGTATATACCATGAGTACCATGGAGTACCATTCAGTACTATTTTAGAATGCAGAACGCAATTTTGCAATTACTTGGCATTGGCATTGCGGCCGCTGCGGCTGCTGCTGCTCCGGCTTTGGCTACGGCTTTAATAAATTAGAGTGGGCGTGGATTATGGCCAATTTGCATAAAGTTGCGTGGGTGGCAAGTTGCAGCGCCCATGTTGGTTTCCCTGAGACTTAAAGTCTATAACTGGTGTCACATACATGATGGCTAGTTAGCCTTAAGACCTATTTACACTAGCAAAAAAGTGTGGACCAGTTGGGGAGGATCTTTTTGAAAGCAAAAACTGCAATGAAAGAAAACTAGCGCAATCCTACAAAGAAATATTGAGAGACGTTTTAAGTGAGCTGCGTTGTTTCTTTCGATCATTAATAATAAAAATGAACTAAGTAGAGTTTATTTAGGTTATCCCAAACAAGAGTGAACTTAATTAACATTTTCTGTTGTTTAAGTAACCCAACTGTTTTTTTGCAAAAAAAAAAATAAAAATTTATATTTTCTTTGATCATATTCCGAAAAAAATTCCAAAGAATTTTTTATGTGCAATGTCTTGGAGCTTAATTTTTGTTTTAATTCTTTTAGAAAATATCATATAAAATAATTGTAACTGACTCTGACTAACATCATATAAATTTATACTTAAAAAAAAATATAAAAAAGCACGCTTTAATAGCAAACCGAACTAAAAAGAAGAAATTCATTTTGAAGTATCAAGAGTTCGGATTACAGCATTTAAAAATTCCGACAATCAATAAGGTTAGGTTAGGGCGGCAACTCGCTTAGGCCCGTTGTGACACCGCTACTGTGTGCAATTCACCACTCTTCCCCACTTAAGAGGTCCCGTAAATGAGGTGAGACAGCCATCCGGCAGCCTGAATAAACCTTAAGTGGCATTATGGACTCTGTTCGGAGAGTTGAGATAATTCATCGAGAAAGTGTGACTTTAGGAACCTGAATCTTTACTGCCCAGCTCTGGGCAGTGATAGAAAAAGTGTTTCACTGTCTCCAGCTTCTCCTCATCGCTGAGATAATTCATCAAGAAAGTGTAATTTTAGGAACCGGAATCTTTTTCTGCCATGCTCTAGGCTATGACAGAAAAAGTGTTCCACTGTCTCCAACTTCTCCTCATCGCCACAGCTTCTACTGAAGTTATGGTGATGAGCATTCAGCTTAGATGCGTGATTTCCCACCAGCCAGTGGCCAGAGATGGCACGGATGATAGTTGAGAACTGGGCTCTGTTTAGATAGTAAAGTTTCTTAGTTCTTTTACTGCAGTATGTCGGCCAGGTTTGCCGCAAGATCCTGCACGTGTTCGATTTCCGAAAACGAAAAAATTCTCAGTTTGCAGCTGACCATAGGGTATACCCAGGCGCTTCTTGTCCGGAGGAAGGATGATGGTAGTTCCTATAATAGCCAGTTTATTCGCAAGGTGGGACAGTAGAACAAAGCTGTTAAACAATTGTGTTCTCATCAATCCTTGACCCCTGTGCAAATTTTCATGATGATCAGAACTCTTGAAATTGGTGAAAATTACGCTGAAAGATTTCGTTCAGCTAATATAAGAGTGTTAAAGAAGAAAATAGGTTCAATGCGAGTTTTGTATAGTTAAAAGGATTCAAATTTTTTTTAAAGATATATTTATACAGTCATCCAAAATG